>CAUYQG010188962.1:0-23360 GCA_963574415.1 Tarsius wallacei | reverse complement strand
CGTAAACAAGAGAGAAAACAGTATCACATGTAGCCATGAGCAAAGCACTAGCCACACCTCTTTCCCTCTGTTTCTTCATTTCTTTTTTTTTTTTTTTTTTTGAGTTGGAGTCTCACTCTTTTGCCCAGACTGGAGTGCAGTAGCTGCTCCCGGCCACTGCAGCCTCGACCTGCTGGGCTCAGACGATCCTTCCGCCTCAGCCTTCCATGTAGCTGGAACTACAGGCGCGCGCTACCATGCCCAGCTAATTTTTGATTTATTGTAGAGATGAGGTCTCGCCAAGTTGCCCAGGTGGGTCTCAAACCCGTAGGCTCAGGCAATCCACTCACCTCAGCTTCCCAAAGCACGGGATTACAGGCTGAGCCACCGAGCCCAGCTGATTGTCAGTTTTTAAAATAAAAATCTCCCTGTCAAGTGAAATAATTTGAACCGAAATATTCGAATACTTGGGAAATAGAACAAAACCCTGACATCAAACTATTCTCTAAATCAGAGATGGATTTTTTTTCTTCTTCTGTAAAGGATCAGATAGTATTTTAAGGTTTTGCTGGCCAGATGGTCTCTGACACAACCACTCAGCTTTGCTGTTGTAGCCTGAAAGCAGCCATAAACAATACATAAATGACTGGGTGTGACTATGTCCTAAGAAAACTTTGCTTACAAATGCTAGTGGTGAGCTGAATTTGGCCCACAGGAGGTGGTTTGCTGACTCCTTCTTTAGGTCAACTGGATTTCATCCTGTTAGAGCCCCTAGTCTGTCGATTAGCTGAACCAGCCTGTTACAATTGTCTTTCCCACTAGGTTTAGCTGGAAAAATCGAGCTTTTGCTGGGATGACCTCTGCTTTGTTGAATAACTCTTAACAAGTTGCTCAAACTTCATGTCTCATTCTTCCTGTTGGTGTGTGAAGGGATAAAAACATGTACCTTTTTCCTCCCAGCAGGATGAAAATGGCAAGGAACAAAAGAGTCAGAATGGGGGAGGCAGAATCAGCTTTTTGTCCCTTCAGATCTCATAATGCTCTCTGCTTTTGTTGCTCTGTATTTTTCATTTCCTGTGTGGCAAACAGATGATCAGAAATTCCCAGAAATTGTCTCTGCTGAAAAAGAAGAGTTTTAAATGCTTTCGTCATCACAAAATAAGTACCTTTAAACAGATTTTGCAATAAAACCTAGGTAACAAAAGGGAACATTGTTTTGACCTGCAAAATGCCAGCTGTCTTAACCCCAATGGGTAAAAATAAGAGGTGAGGGCAAGTGGTTGTTTCCCACATCTGGAAAGTCATCAGTTCATGACTGGATGTTGCCCCAGCTTCCCTAGGGGACCAGCCTGCAGGAGGAGCTGGGGATAGAGGCATGGATGCACCTTTGCCTCAGCTTCTGACACGCTTGCAGCCTAGAGGGAAGGCAGGCAGTGAAGATGACGCAGACGTAGCATGTTCAGGGCCTAGGTAGAAGAGTGAACACAGGGCTGGGCACTAGAAGACAGGGCAGAGAGTAGGACTGGGAGGCTTTTGAGGGAGGTGGCTCTTGAGGTGGGCCAGGCTGAGAAAGGCGATGTGCATTCTGGGCAGTGTGTAAAGGAGTCTGGGGAGGACTTGGTTTGCTTGAGACTGGGCAAGAAAGAAGGTTGGAGACTTGGGAACAGGGGTGTATGAGAGAGCAGGGAGGCGGGGAGAGACAGGATGATAGGATTGGGGCCAGCAGTGAAGACTGGGGGTCATCAGTGGGATGCCAGCAGGGTTTAGGCTTAGTTTGGGAGGCAGCAGGGTCTCCCTAAGTGCTTTGCTTAAATTTATGTCTTAGGAGGGCAGTCCAGGCAGTGGTACAAAACTGCCGTTTATTTAGGACTAATGATGGGCCAAGCTCTGTTCTGAGTGCTTATAGTACTGTATCTTAAGTACAAGAGCCAATGAGACGGTATTTTGACCCTGTTTCATTGCTGTGCAAGGCTCACACAGGGCACAGAAGGGCTAAGAAGTTGCCCAAAGTAACACAGCTAGCGAGTGGCAGGTTGGAGTGTAAACCAGGGAGTCTGGCTGCAGAAATTATCTTAACCACTATACTTTGGAGTTCTAATCATTCACTGGTATATTCATTCATTCATTCATTCATTTATTCATTTATGTGACTGCTGTTTATTATGGGTCTGTTAGGTCTCAGACACTGTGTTAGGCATTGTGGACACAGAGGTAAATAAAATGCACCCGGTTTCTGTTCTCGTAAAGACTTTAGTCCTGCAGCAGAAGCAGATGTTGAAGAGGTAAACGTGAATGGACGTGATGATTTCAGTTATGGCAGGTGCTGTGAAGGCTGTGTGTCAGGGAGCAGGATCGAAAGTGCCTGACCAATGTGGCTGGATGGATGCAGGTGCTGCTCACATCAAGTGGCCTGAGAAGGCTTCATGAGAGCTCTGGGTCACTCCTGAGTTGAGATTTGAGTAACCAGATGGAAATAGTCATCTGAAAGCCAGAGGAAGCATCCTGGGGTAGCGCTTCCCCATCAAGGACTAGTGGGCAGGCCTGTGTGTCTGGAGCTCAGTGAGAGCCACACACAGGAGGTGAGAGGAGGAGGTGGGGCTCTGCCACACAGGTAAGCCCTTCACAAGGTGAAGTGTTGGCCTTTAATTCAAGGGGTCGTGGGAACTACGGGTGGATTTTAACCCAGGGATACCTGAGCTGTGCTTTCAAGAAAGAACAGACTGCTGGAGAAACAAGCCTGACAGGATACCTGGTATGTTCTGGGTCCAGGCAAGGGGAGGTAGGTGAGAGAGAGGGAGCAGTGATGAGGGAAGAGTCAACTGGGATAGGTCCTGTGGGGAACCTTTCAGATACCTCCATTCTCTTCCACGCAGGCTGGGCTAGGTGGCCCTTCTTTGTGTTCCCTGAGCCCTGTGTTGCCCTGGGGCAGCATTTAACAAGGCACGGCCAGATGTCTGTTTCTTGTTCATTAGAACCGGTTGGTCTTACCCCCTCTGGGTCACTGTGGTCTGGCATAATGAATGGACTGGGCAACACAGGAGAAACACACTTTGGGCATGGGGTTGAGTGGGTGGAGTCAGTGTTTCTGTCTGGGACAGTTACTTCTTGAGGTGCTTACAGGAGATCCTAGTGGCATTGTCTAGGTCATCAAACAGCCCCTTTTAGGGTTTGGGAGCACAGTTAGGACTGGAGAGGAGATGTGAGAGTCATTGGTGGAGGTGGTAGCTGGAGCCATGGAAACAGCATGAGGGGATGTGTTGGATAAGCAGGTGAAGGGTGAGCTCTCCGGGCAGCAGAAGCTTCTAGCATTGAGCCATGGAAATAAGAAACCAGAAGGCCCTTGAAGCCAAGGTTTGTTGGGGTGATCATTTATTTATGTACTTGCTCCAGAAGGGTCAGGTAAGATAAGGACTAGAAGGATGGGTCATGGAGTTTGGCAGTTAGGACGTATTCAGTGACATCAATGAGGAATGGTTCAGCGCAGCCGAGGGGCAGAAGCCAGATTGGAATTAGTTGGGAAGGCACTGGAAGTTGAGGCAATGCAGCCTGTAGTCCAGTAGCTCAGGTCTTCATTTGCTGAGCACCCACTGTATTCCAGGTACTGGTGAGGCATTGGGTACTTTGGGGAGTGGTCACTGTTCTTGGGGCTCACAGCTTGGGAGGAGAAGGCATACCCTTTCAAGAAGCAGCAGCTGGAGGAGTTGGAAGGGCTTTTCTTTATGGATGGAAGATTCTAGAACACATTTGCACTATTTATATCTCCTCTGAAAACCTTTTTTAAAAAAATGATTTGAATGACCCAACAATTGCCTGGTTTAAGAATCAAAAACTAGAATCTACTCAGCTATCCATCATGAGTACAATGGATTATAAATTGTGATACATTCAAACAATGGAAAACTATGCGGCTATAAGAATGAATGGACTGTAGCTCTGCTCGGTGATATGGATGAATTACACCAACACCTGAAGGAAGCCAGACGCAGAAGGTTCTATTTATACAAAGTGTAAAACCAAGCGAAGCTACACTGGGCTGTTGGAAGGCAGGACAGTGGCTGCTCTTATAAGGGCCAGGAGGTAGACAGGAGCCCGAGGTCATTCTGGAGATGCTGGTAAAATCCTGCTTGCTTTGAGTGTTGGTTGCACAGGCGTGCTCAGCTTGTGAAAATTCAGCAAATGGGACACCTATTATTTGTACACTTTTCGGTATATGTGTTGCATTTTACTTTTTAAAAAGTAGTGATTTTAAAAATCCAGGCCAAGGGGAGACATAACTTGGACTGAGGGTAGTAAGAGTCAGTGAAAGGGACAGATGCAGAGAGAGAGGGGAGAGTGATGGCAGTGGATGGGCTAGGTAGGCCACAAATGAGATGCAGCATCTGGAGGACTTGCTTCTTTCTTTCTTTCTTTTATTTTTTTGAGTTAGAGTCTCACTCTGTCACCCAGGCTGGAGTGCAGTAGCACGCTCATGGACACTGTAGCCTTGACCTGCTGGGCTCAGGTGATCTTTCTGCCTCAGCCTTTCAAATAGCTGGAACTATAGACGCTCACTACCACACCTGGCTAAATTTTTGGTTTATTGTAGAGATGCTATCTTGCCAACTTGCTCAGGCTGGCCTCAAACCTGTGGGCTCAGGCAATTCTTTTGCCTCCCCAAGTGCTGAGATTAACAGGCATGAGCCACAGTGCCCAGCAACTTGCTTCTTTCTAGAAGGAGGGAGATGACCTTCCTAGCAGTTTGGCCAAGGTAGTCAGTAGAGAAATGGCTTTACTTTGGTCAGCATTGCTTGATTCTTTCAAATATTTTCAATTAGTAGGAAAATACGGGATTCTTTTCCCACCACATGCACCCCAAAAGTTGGAGGTTTCCTCCCTGCCACATGTACCCCAAAGGTTGTTGATTTTCTTCTGTAACTGTTTTTTTTTTTTGCATCTGCAAAAGTCTGACTAGAGAACTCCCTGTACTTTAAGTAGTACTGTTTCATTCATTGCCACCCTTACCTTCTCCAACTTTGTCCCCCAACTGGGCGAGGTGGCAGGAAAATGGTGATATCAAAGTAAAGCGTATGAACTGCTTTGAGCTGCAGGGTTCTTTCTTATCCGGTAACCTGAGTAAATGTTTCCCATTGATCGTCAGTTTAAAAGTCAGAGTCATAAATAATGACAGATTTTGGAAGCTATGATTAAAGCCACAAATCAAAGGGGAATTTCCATGTATGCATGGTATAGAAAGGACAGCTACTCATGAATTAAGCTGGTCTTTTCAACCAGCCTATAGCATGCTGCTAGTAAGAACCATCAGTAGCCCTCAAAGATTTGCAATCTAAAACATCATGCATGGATGGATCTGCTCGTATGAGGGCTGATACATCACATGGGTCTTGTGAGAGGATGACGTTTATATAGAGAAAGTTTGCCTGGCCAACTTGCCGTTGACATTTAGTGTAGTCAACAAGGACTTGCTGTGTGCAGGGGACAGTCACCACCAAAAGCCAGTGAAGAACCAAGAATGTTCTTTATTTCTTAGATAGGTCAGGTTTGTCTGGCTGTTGGAAGGAGTCTCAATTTAGGGATCTGCATTAGTCCTTTTAAGCCTGTTAGTGAGATGATCAAGCCACGTTAAATAACACACACTCGTAGGGGTGGTTTACTCTAGTCCCTGAGCCATGTAGGGCCCTCTAGAGACTTAGTTATTGTTCATCAAGGAGTAACTAATGAGACCCTCCAAAACTTCATTTTTATTTATACAAGTTTTACATTAATACATTCTCCTTTTTTTTTTAATGTTCAAAGTTTGCAAATAAGGCTAAACTCCTTCTTGGCCACCACCAACCAATCTTCTAATATTCTGAGTTGGACATAGACATAGTGGACCACGTCTATCTTGTTTCTCATCCGGTGTCTCCTAGTGCTATGACAGAGACAGCATATTGGATTGTGTGGATAATTGGTCTGGCCCAGGGTGGCAAAACTCACATAGAGTTATAGTGATAGGATGACATGTTCGTAAATATTGGGAATGCCTGGAGAGCAGATTCTTAATGAAAGTGCTTGCTGGGATGGACGTGCTCTAACATTCCACCTCCAGCTCCAGCCCTGCTCTTGTCTGGGCCAATAAAGGCATCTCATTGGGTATGTTTTATTGTGTTTATTTTCTCACCATTCCACTTAAAACCAATTAGAGTGTGGCTACTCAGCCAGGCCTTAGTGGCCTCATGAGAAGTCTCCAGTGCCCCTGAACCACTTGAAGGTGGCAGACATACTTTCCTCTGCTCTGCTTGCCCCTTCATCTGGAATGTTCTTTTTCTGTCTTCCAGATCCTCTTTCTCTTCCTGTATGGCAGATTCCCATTCAGTCTTCAAGGCCTAACTCAAAGGTCACTTTTTTTTAGGGAAGCAGTCTCCCACCTCTTCCACTCTCTTCCAAGCAGAGCCGGTTCTTCTCTTTGTTTGGACTTGAATCTCATGACTCTTCCCACTGTGGCATTGTGGGTTGTTGTGTACATGACGATCTTTGTTCCGCTGGGAGCTCTTGGAGTCCAGAGAGCCTGTCTTTCCATCCCTGAATCCTTAGTACTTTGGTGAATTAGTTTACTGTTGCCACCTAACATTAGCCACGAGGGGAGAGGGTGTGTTCAAGGTGTGTCTGGTGTCACCTTGCCTTCTGCATTTAGTCTGGTCTTTTGATTCTTTTCTTGCTGCAAAATGACCTATAAGGTTTTTTTCTTTCTATTTATTAGATTATATCCACTGTACTTCAACCTGTGGAGCACATTCACCTAACATACTTAAGAGATTAATTTATACTTCGCCTGCTCTGTGACAGTTTTGTGTCTGGTGGAAAGTACACAGGCAAGTACCCCAGGGTCCACAGTGTGTTTCACCTCAGCATTCTCACCTGATTTATTTTATGCCCCAACCTGTTTAAATGATAAAGTTATAGCATTCGTTATTTTGGTAGATAATCCTTGAGTATCTACTTAGCATAGAGGAGGGTAAGTCCTTTTTTCTCAAGGTTGTAGGTTCTAGAAACAATGTTTTGCTGGTGGGCCTTTTAATCAAAGGAATTTTTTTTTTCTTAGTCACCTGGCATCAGGATCAATGGATAATAAATCCTGTTGTTCTTTGCAAAATGGGTAGGATGTCACTGAAGAGTGGGAGATGAGGTAAGAGTGGGCCAGACCTGTTCCCCTGAGCAGTTGTCCCTCAGGTAACAACACCTGACTAGGTTGTTCCAGGCCTCCCAGGGCATCTCTGGCAACTCTGGAGATGATTTTGATCATCACAACCCAGGGAGGGGTCGCTCCTGCCACATAGTGGGTAGAGGCCAGGGATGCTGCTAAGACCTCCAGCACAGCCCCACAGCAGGGAGTGATCTGGCCCAGACGCCACTAGTGCTGGGGTCGAGAAATCCCTCTCTACTATTATTATATAGTTCATCAGTTGTTGATTTATTTACTTTGTCTTTAAAGACTTTATAACAAAGAAAGAAAAACATTAAACTATCATGGGAAGAGGTTATTAATCCCAGTCCCTGGTCATAGGCCTTCGCAGTTGACATTGAAGCTACTGCTGGCCGTTTTCGTTCACTTTGAGGAAAGGGAGTCTAAATACAGCTTGCTTGTACATTTTAGTAAACCCAGGAACTTTCAAGAAGTAGTTAAAAAAAATCATATACATCGTTCATAGGTAAATAGTAATAATCTCGTTAATTTGGACTCCAGTAGGATTTTCAAATTTTTTTTTTTTGAGTTGGAGTCTCACTCTGTCGCCCGCGCTGGAGTGCAGTGGCACGCTCATGGCCACCACAGCCTCGACCTGCTGGGCTCAGGTGATCCTTCCGCCTCAGCCTTCCAAGTAGCTGGAACTACAGGCATGCACCACCACAGCTGGCTAATTTTTGATTTATTGTAGAGATGAGGTCTCGCCAAATTTCCCAGGCTAGTCTCGAACCCGTGGGCTCAGGCAATCCTCTCACTTCGGCCTCCCAAAGTGCTGGGATTATAGGCATGAGCCACCGTGCTCAGCCAGATTTTTAAATTTTGAAAGGGCCCAAGATGTTGATCACGCAAGGGAAAATGTTTACTTGTGTGAAAGGCATTATTCTTTACATTTGAATGTGATGTTATTATTGTTTATTTTATTTTTTTAAGTCAGAGTCTCACTTTGTCGCCAAGGCTAAGTGCAGTGTACTGATCATGGCTCATCACAGCCTCAACCTCCTGGGCTCAGGTGATCCTACTGCCTTAGCCTCTTGAGTTGCTGGGACTATAGGTGTGTGCCACCACGCCCGGCTAATTTTTTGATTTTTTTTGGTAGCGATGAGGTCTTGCTATGTGGCCCAGGCTGGTCTTGAACTGCTGAGCTTAAGCAGTCCTTTTGCTTCAGCCTCCTAAAGTACTGGAATTACAGGTGTGAGCCACCATGCCCAACTGAATGTGATATTAGTAGGAATATTTTTCTTGGATTGTGCCAATCCATTAATTTTCAGAAATCAGTCATTTGTGTACCACTTTTTAAACATTTTTAATAATCAATGTACCACCTCTACTTTTCTTTATATCAGAAAACTTATTTAAACACATTTTGAGAGACTTGTATCCAGTTGGTCTAAATGATTAACCAAAATAATCAAAATATCATAAGACAGAAATAAAATAACATTATTTAATTCTAGATAGACACAATGCCTGTAAAAGTTTCTGAATGTGAGACCTGCTTTGTATTAAAAGAAAGATCACCAGTCGTAGGGAAGTGGTCAAGACACAGTAGCACAAAAGGAAACTATCTTTGAATTAATTTGAAAATGAAGAAGGGAATGACTTTCCCACTGTGTGATTTAATGACATTCAGTGTACCTTCCATGTGTCACACTTGGGGATATGCTGTCCCAAGCTGTCCCTACTCTGCACCAGGCGACCAGGCTATGCATTTGCAGCATGGCTGACGGGGCTCACAGCTGCAGCCTGAGTGTATAGAACCCACCGGTGGGAGAACAGAGGCCGGTCTCTTCGGCTGCGATTGGCCACCAGCCGTCTATTAATGCAGAACTCTCCCAGTGAGAGCAGTCAGACAGCCTGGTTCTTTGTTCTTTATAGGACTAAAATTGTAATTCCATTTTTTGAAATAAAACGAAAGTCCCTGTTATTCAGACTTCTTACTATTTCAGATGAATTTTAAACATTTTTCTCTATCTGCCCCTCCTTACATACTTAAAATGAATTACCAATATTTAATTCTAGTATATTCATTATTAGGATGATTGAATACTTTTGATTAAGTCATGCCCAGTCTATTGAATGTTAGAATTCATTAATTTTATTTTAGCAATTGTGTTTTTGACCTGTTTTGTCTTTTCTGAGACTGAGGTATCTCGTTTTTGCAAGCAGGAGAGTGAATTAATGAATGTCATTTGTTGCTATGTCACTCACATGGTGGGTTCAGCTCCAAAGGGTTTTAGGCTAGGTGCTATATCTCTGGCTGTTTTTGTGAAAGCTGCGTCTTCTCAGGGGCTGCTAGACTTTCCTGAATTGAATCCTGGTCACCAAAGCTCAGGAGACTGATTTCTATAGAAGCCAACATTTATAAGTGTCTTTGCTGTGTGCTAGGCAGTATGTGACATTCCTAGTGTTTAAAGGACCTCCAAGTCTAGCTGCACAGGCAGAAGCCATCTACTTGGAGTTAATATTGTTCCACTTGTGTAGTTCCATTTACTCTTGACTTATGTTATTTTATTTTATTTTTTTTTGAGTTGGAGTCTCACTCTTTCACCCAGACTGGAGTGCAGTGGCCGCTCCTGGCCACCACAGCCTCAACCTGCTGGGCTCCGGCGATCCTTCCGCCTCAGCCTTCCAAGTAGCACACTACCACACCCGGCTAATTTTTTGATTTATTGTAGAGATGAGGTCTCATCAAGTTGCCCAGGCAGATCTCGAACCCGCGGGCTCAGGCAATCCACCCACCTCAGCCTCCCAAGGCGTGGGATTACAGGCTGAGCCACTGAGCCCGGCTTTGTTATATTTTTAAATATGCAGTAGCATCTCTGTTTATGTTATAAATTCCCCAGCACCAGGTTTCAGTTTTTGCTTTAACGCATCATGCATGTATTTTTTAAATTAAGAGGAAAAATAGTTTGAAAAATATTTACCATTTCTAATGTTCTTGATTCTTTTCCCAAATGGCATCTCATTCGACTTCAGCCTGCAGGACATCTTTCAGCATTTCTTGTAGCCACATTGGTCAGCTGTCTTTACAAGGGTGTGTTAGAAACACATTTTTAGTTTTGTTTTGTTTTTAATCTGACAGTGTCAGATTCCTGAAGGATTTTTTTCACTGGATATCAAGTTCTGAATTGATAGTTTTTTCTTTTGGTCTTTAAAGAAGTGGTTTCACTGTCTTCTGCCTCCACTGTTTCTGGTCAGAAGTTAGAGGTCATTCAGATCATTCATTACTCTATGTATGTAATATTTGTTTTCTCTGCTGCTTTCAAGATGATTGTATTTGGTTATCAGCAGTTTGACTCTGATGTGTCTAGGTTAGGTGTTCTGTGTACTCTCTCGGGGTTCACTGAACTCCTTGATTCCAGACACATCTTTCACCAAATTTGGGGAATTTTTGGTCATTATTTTGTCATCTTCATTCTTTGGGTAAGCCCACTTGGTGAATTTTTAGATTTCAGGTATTGTTTCAATTCTAGAATTTTATCTGATGCTTTAAAAAAAAAAATTTAAAACAAAGTTTATTAAAGAAAGAAGAGAGAAAAGAAGGGTGACATGCCAGAGCTGGTATGGGTGAAAGAAACCACCTGGAACCTTTTTATAGTTCACATGTCTTTGTTGAGATTCCTTATCTGTTCATCTATTGCTGGCATCTTTTCCTTTACATCCGTAAACATTATTGTAGTAGTTGCTCTAAAATCCTTGTCTGTTATTCTAATGTTTGGGTCCTCTCAGAGTCAGTCTGTTTTCATTCTTTTCTTTTTCAAATAAATTTTTTTGAGTTGGTGTCTCATTCTGTTACCCTGACTGGAGGGCACTGGCATGCTCACGGCCACCTCAGCCTCAGCCTGCTGGGCTCAGGCAATCCTTCTGCTTCAGCCTTCCAAGTAGCTGGAACTACAGGTGTGCACCACTATGCCTGGCTAATTTTTTGATTTATTGTACAGATGAGGTCTTCCCAAGTTGTCCAGCTGGTCTCGAACCTCTGGGCTGCTCAGACAATCCTCTCACCTCCACCTCCCAAAGTGCTAGGATTACAGGAATGAACCACCATGTCCATGTTTTCCTGTTTTCTTCATATATTGGTAATTTTGGATTGTAACCTGGATATTTTGAATGTTGTGTGTTGTAGAATCTCTGAATTCTGCTGTGTGCCTCCAAAGAGTATTGACTTTTAAATTTGTTTTGTTTTATTATAGTAGGCATTTAGATTGTTTGGGGTCAGACTGTTAACTCACCACTCCTATAGTGGATAACATTCCAAATTTCAGTTCAGTTCCTTTGGCCTTAGCTATGCTGATTGGAGTATGCCACACAAAGACATGGTTTATGGGTCAGACCAGGGTTTGGGCAGAGTTTAGTACAGAGACTTCCCTTCTCTGACTCTTTCATTTTGGGATTCTTCCTCTTTTTCCTCCCCCACACTTTCTAGTGGCTATGATTGCCCTAAACTCTGGAGATAGAAACATATGCAATATCAGTAATATAATGTGCTCAATGATTAATAATAGTAGTAATAGCCGCTAATCTTTTCAAAGTGCCTATGTGTATCAGATGTGATATAACCATATCTATCTGTGTATCTTATGTTATTTAGTCTAAACTACACCAGTCATCTAAGGTAGGCATTGTCATACCCATTTTAAGTTGAGAAGGTTGAGAATCAGAGCAGTGAGATTTTATCCAAGGTTATATACCTAATAAGAGGCAGAACTGGATTTCAGAATCAGGCATTCTTACTCAGTGCCCCACCCCCTGATTGATTATACAGCCATGCCTCTGGCATCTTTTCAATGAGAAGTCTGGGACTTAATCTTTAATTTTTTTTTTCTGTTTTCTTTGCCTTTGGGATTCTGCAACACATCTAGGTATGGATTCATTATTATTCGGTTTAGGATTTGTACTTCTTCAGATTGAAAATACATCTTTTTTCAGTTCTGGAAAATTATTAGCTATTATCTCTTTAAATAGTGCCCCTTCCATTTTCACAAATCCCTCCTTCTAGAATTCCTATTGGGCTTATCTTTGACCTTATCATTTCATTCTTCATGTGTCCGTTTGCTGTTCTGTATTTTCCATCTCTTTATTTCTCTGTAGCACTCTGGGTAATTTATCAGATTAATCTTCTAGCTCAGTAATTCTCTCCTGAGCTGTGTCTAAACTGTTATTTAAGCCAGCTACTGAAATATTAATTAAATTGTCTCTATTTGTCATTTCTACATTTCTTTCAAATGTGCCTACCCCTCCCCCACTTTCCTCTTCTTTTATTATGATGTATATTTTTCAATCTCACTCATACTAAGCATAGTTATTTGGTAATTTAGAGTTTTCTAAATTTCTAATCTTGAGGTATGAATTCTTCTGTTTGCTTTGTCTTCTAACTCTTCTGATGATGGTTTGTAGCCATGTGTACTTTGAAATTTTTTGTTTGTCTTCAGGAGTTATTTTATAAAGTTCTACGTGTCTTAAGTTGTGAAAATGTTTCTTTAGAATGGTTTCTTGTTTGCTTTTGCTGGGATGTCTGGAATTTTAATGAACCTTGACAGAGATTCTTTTAGTAGCTCAGCTTGGGGCTCCTACGCTTAGGGGTAGTGTAAATTTGGATTCTGCACCACAGACTGTGCATGCCTGTGGTTTTGATTTCTTGAGTGACTACTCCTCCTACTCCCAGCCTACCTGTCTTCCCCTTCCCACAGCTGTTTTATCCTGGGGCCTTGATTTTAAACTCACTGTCCATTTCTTTTGTCCTCATGTGGGCATCAGAAATCCAGGCATACAGACCTGCATCTAGGACTTTAATGTTGGCCATAAGGTGTCAACCCAGCTGATTGATCTCGATTTGATCTGTCTTCTTTTCTGGCTTTGGACATGACCTTCCTTCCTCCTGCCTTCCTGCCTTTTAAAACATCTTACTGAAATTTCTGTGCATGTTGGGTGGTGTCATTCTCTTTAACTCTACTGTCTTACAAATCTCAGCCACTGGGATTTGAACCGAGTTTTCCAAAGCCCATGCTTCTCTGGGACACTACACTGGGTTAGGGCAGTGATAGTGGGGAGGGAAAAAGGGGACTGATGTTGGAGTAGAAATCAGAATGCCAATTTATTATTTGTTATGAAGGCTGAGATATTCAGACTCTTAGGTCAGTAGCTTCCCATTGGACAAAGTCTGGAGCAGGAACTTGACAGTGTAGGACTTTGCTGTGGTGTAGAGTCCAAATTTACACTACCCCTAAGTGTAGGAGCCCCAAGCTGAGCTACTAAGAGAATTGCTGTCAAGGTTCATTAAAATTCCAGGCATCCCAGCAGAAACAAACAAGAAACTGTTCTAAAGAAACATTTTCACAACTTAAGACACGTGGAACTTTATACAACAATCCCTGAAGACAAACAGGCAACAAAAAAATTCAAAGTACACATGGCTGGGTAGCTTGGCCGTTTTAAGGTATGGTCTTGTGTATCTTTACAGTGAAATGCAGGTGTCCCTGAAGGCCATGCAACTCCCTGTGGTCCGTAACTATTGTGTGTTCTCTGGATCTTAACTGGGGTTCTCAAGGAGATTGTTAAAATCACAGGTTCACTTCATAACTACTGATTGTTTGCATCACAGTGGTGCCAGCCCCTTGCCAAACAGATTCACTGTAGCCTCTATAAGACCTGGCTTGGGAAGGGTAGAAGAATGGATAGAGGTTATGTCTTCTGCTAATCTTTATTTTTTGAAGTCATTGATGTATAATTTACAAACAATGGAATTCACCAAAGTTTAATTTGTTAAGAGTCTTAACAAGTAGAGTTGCGTGACCAGAACCATACAGCTGTAATAAGGATGTGAGACATTTTCCAATCCCTGCAAAAGTCTCCTCCTACCCATTCTCCATCACACCTGTCCCTGTCCTGGAACCCAGGCAACCACTGATCTGTGAAATATTCTTATATTTTTGTCTTCTGGATTTTCATTTTAGTAGAATTATGCAATATGAAATCTTCTGCATCTTTTTCTTCCATTTGTCATAATGCTTTTGAGATGCATCTTTGCAATTGTGTATTGGTAATTAATTCCTTTTTATTGCTGAGGAGTATTCTATTATATGGATGTACAACAATTTGTTTATTCATTCAGCAGCTGATGGATATTTTATTTATTTCCAGTTTTGGCTACTATGAATAAAGCCACTGTGAATAAACAAGTACAAATCTTTGTGTAAGCATGCTTTCATTTCCCTTGGGTAAATACTTAAGGAGTGGGATTTATTGGGTCATGTTGTAAGTATAAATATATATATATATTTATATATATATACATTTAACAAACTGCAAAACCATTTTAGTAGCTGTGCCATTTTGCATTTCCACCAACAATATATGAGAGATTCAGTCACTCCATATCCTTGCTGACATATTTAGTATAGTCAGGTAAAAAAAAATCAGCTTTCCTAGTGGGCCAGTAATACTATCTCATTGCAATTTTAATTGGTATTTCTCTAATTACTAATGATGTTACTGTGTTCAGCTGTCACTTGTGCATCTTTGATGAGATGTCTATTCAAATCTTGTGCCAATTTTTGAAATCAAGCTCTAAGAGTTTTTTATGTGTGTTTTGTATACAAATTCTCAGATATGTGTTTTGCAATATTTTCTTCTCAGCCTGTGGCTCAATTTTCCATTTTCTTATTTTTTTGAAGAGCAAAAGCTATCAATTTTGATGAAATTTATTCATCAGCATTTTCTGTTATGGCACATGCTTTTTGTGCTCTAAGAAATCTTGTCTTTACCCAAGAGCACAAAGATTTTTCTGTTTTTCTTCCAGAAGTTTTATTGTTTTATGCTTTGAATTTATGTCTCTGATAGATTTTGAGTTGATCAGTTTATGTGATATAAGGACCAAGTTTATTTTCCCTATCTGTTTATTCAGTTACTCTAATACTGTGATCACTATGGCATCATTGTAAACAATGAATTGAACTTGGATTTTGGATCTCTTAATAGATTTTCTCTTTTGTTCTGTTAATCTATGTTTATTCTTTAAGCTGGTATCACAGTGTCATGATAGTAAGTCTTCAAGTCAGGAGCTGTATTTCTACTTTGTCATTTTAGAAATTGTTTTGGTTATTATAGGTCCTTTGAATTTCTGCATAAATTTAGAATCATGTTTTTTATTTCGACAAACTTAATTGCTGGGCTTTTTATTGGGATAACGTTGGATTTATAGGTAAATTTAGGAAGAATTGGCATAGCAATATTGAGTTTTCTGATCCCAGAAAGTGGGATAACTGTTTTCAGAATTCTTTTAAGATTTCTCTCATTATAGAATTTGCAGATATTTTGTTGAATTTATCCTTAAGAGTTTCATGTTTTTGACATTATTGTAATTGACATTTTAAAAATTTCAATGTCTAGTTGTGTGTTGCTGGTATACAGCTGCCTTATACGTTCTATATTTTAGAATTTTTTATTTTTAATTATGGAAGCATAATAGTTGCATATGTTTATGAGGTACATGTGATACAATCATACAATGTGTAATGATCCAATCAGGGTAATTGGGGTATCCATCACTTAAAGCATTTATCATTTGTGTTAGGAACATTTCAGTTCTTCTCTTTTAGTTAATTTGGAATATACAATAAACTCTTGTTAGCTGTAGTTGTCCTACTGTGCCACCAAACACTAGATCTTATTACTTCTATCTACCTGTATTTTTGTACCCATTAACCAATCCCTTTTTAGTCTCACCTCCCACTATTTTTCCCAGCCTCTGATAACCATCATTCTGCTCTCTAGCTCCATGAGTTAAGTTTTTTCTTTTTACTTTTTTTTTTTTGCTCCCACAAATGAGTGAGAATGTGCTATATTTGTCTTTCTGTTCTTGGCTTATTTCACTTAACACAGTGTTCTCCAGTTCCATCTATGTTGCTGCAATGGTATGATTTCATTCTTTTTTATGGCTGAATAATATTCCACAGTGTGTATATACCACATTTTCTTTATCCATTCATCTGTTGATGGACATGTAGGTTGATTCTATGTCTTGGATATTATGAATAATGCTATAATAAACATAGCGTACAGCTGTCTCTTCAATATACTGATTTTCTTTCTTTTGGATATACACCCAGGAATGAGATTACTGGATCATGTGGTAGTTCTATTTATAGTTTTTAAAGGAACCTCCATACTGTCCTCAATAGTGGTTGTACTGATTTATGTTCCCATGAACTGTGTGCAAGGGTTTCCCTTTCTCTACATTCTTACAAGCATCCATTATTGCCTATCTTTTTGATAAAAGCCATTTTAATTAGGGGGAGATGATATTCATTGTAGTTTTCATTTGCATTTCTCTGATGATTAGTGATGTTGAGCATTTTTTTCATATATCTGTTGGCCTTTTATTATGTCTTCTTTTGAGAAATGTCTGTTCAGATCTTTGATCCATTTTTAAACTGGATCATTTGCTTTTTCTTATTGAGTTGAGTTCCTTATATATTCTGGTTATTAATCCTTTATCAGATGGGTAGTATGAAAATATTTTCTCCCATTCTATGGACTGTCTCTTCACTTTTTTAACTGTTTCCTTTGTTGTGCAGAAGCCTTTTAACTCAGCGTAATTAACTCTGTTCCTTTTTGCCATGGTTGCCTCTGCTTTTGAGGTCTTATTCAGTAAAACTTTGTCTAGACCAATGTCCTGGACTGTTTCCCCCATGTTTACTAATAGTTGTTGCATAGTTTCGGGATCTTAGATTTAAATCTTTAATCCATTTTGGTTTTGTTTTTGTATATGGAGAAAGGTGGGTGGGGGGGTCTAGTTTCACTCTCCTGCATATGGATACCCAATTTTCCCAGTACCATTTATTAAAGAAACGGACCTTCCCCACTGTATGTTCTTTGTGGAAATTGGCTTGTGGAGTTGGCTATAAATGTGTGGATTTATTTCTGGGTTCTCTGTTCTGTTCCATTGGTTTCTGTGTGTCTTTGTATGCCAACTTGAAGTCAGGTAATGTGATGCCTCCAGCTTTGTTCTTTTTGCTCAGGGTTGCTTTTGGCTAGTCTAGGTCTTTGGTGGTTTCATAGACTTTTTTTTTTTTAATTTCTGGGAAGAAAGTAATTGGTATTTTGTAGGGATTGCACTGGATCTGTACATTGCTTTGGGTAGTATACAGCTGCTGTTTGTGTATTTACTTATATCCTGCAATCTTGCCAGACTCACTTATTAGTTCTAGTTGATTTGTAACTTCATTAGGATCTTCTGTATAGACAATCATACTGTTTGTAAATAGAGACAGTTTTATTTTTCCCTTTCTAATCTGTATGCCTTTCATTTTGTTTTATTCTTGCCTTATTGCTATTTTACGTCTATGTATGGTATAAATCCTATAATGCATTGTCATTATTTTTGCTTTAGTAATCAGTTATGTTTTAAAAAGTTTTTTTAATGAAAAATATTGCTTATATTTATCTACTTATTTGCCATTCATAGTCCTCTTCTTTCACTTGAATAGTTTCAGATTTCCATCTGGTGTCATATCCCTTCTTTTTGAAGAACCTGCTTTAGCAGGTTCATAGTACATGTCTGCTGATAATGAACTTTTTCAGTTTTTGTTTTTAAAAGCCTGTTATTTCCCCTTAAATTGTGATAGAGATTTGTCCACGTAAAGACTTCTTGGTTAACATTTTTTTCTTTCAGTACTCTAAATGTATCTTTCCATTTTCTTCTTCATGGCATGCATGGTTTTTGATGAGAAATGCTATTATTTTTCCTTTGTTCCTGCATTTTAAAATTTTATGTGTATTTTTTCTCAGTTTTAAAGATTTTTCATACATATGATTATTATTTATCAATTAAAAATAAAATAAACATTTTTAAAAATATTTTTTTCTTTATCACCATTTTTAGCAATGAATTAGGATGTGCCTTGGGTGATATTCCATTACATATATTCTGCTTGGGGAGTGTTGAGTCTGTAGGCTTATAGTTTTTATCAAATTAAAAAAAAAAAACAATCAGCTATTCTTTTTCTAATCTTTTCTGTTTTCCTCATCTCTCCTTTTTTTTTCTTTCCTTTTAAGACTCCACTTACACATATGTTATGCTGCTTGATATTGTGTTCAGATAACTGCTTTTTTTTTTCTCAAGATTTCCTTTGTTTCTTTTCTTTCTATGCTTCAATTTGAATAGTTTGTATTGCTGTATCTTTGAGTTCTCTGATTTTTTTCAGTTGTCTAATCTACCCTTCATTTCTTTCAGTTTATCTTTGATTTACTTATTGTGTTTTTCGTCACTTGAATATACATTTGGGTTTTATTTATATTTCTGTTCTCTCCAGAATATCATTATGTTTTTCTGGAATATATGGAGCATTCTTTTTTTTTTTTCCTTGTTCAGAGCAACTTTATGCATAACTGCCTCAAACTGGAAACAATTCAGTGTTCATTCACAGGCCAATGGGTAAACAAACAACGGTCCATCCAGACCCCGGAATACTCTTCAATCCGTAAAAGGGGACAGAGTACTGATGTATGCAGCAACAGGGTGAACCTCAAAATCAGTATGTGGAAAGAGAAAAGTCAGACACAGCAGAGTGTGCATTTAGAAAACTGGAGCATTCTTTTAATTGGTGTTTGAAAATAAGTTTGAATTCCATCATCTCTGACATTTTGGGAACTTTTTCTGTTTATTAATTTTTTTCTAGCTATAGCCATGTTACTTGACTTCTTTTCATGTTTGGTGATATTTCCTTGGATGCCAGACATTAAGAATTTTGTGTTCTTGGTTTCTAGATTTTACTGTACAAATTGTATAAATTTATAGTGTTAGATTTTGTTATGCTGCCTGGTTAACTTTCTTGGATTCAGTTGGATTCAGTTGAGGCTTGTCTTAAAGCTCTGTTGCAATGGATCTAGACAAGACTTAATCTAGACTAATCTAACCTTACTACTAAGACAGGACCCTTTTCAAAGCTTCTCATCCATGTGCCATGCATTGTAAGTTCTTTGTCCTTTGGCTGGTGGGACACAGACTCTTGCTCACTCCATGCTGGTGCTGGCAATGATTTGGCTACTCCTTTCTGATGGTTCCTTTCCAAGCTTTGGATTGTTTCTCTCACTTGTACACAGATCAGTCCTCAGCTCACATTGCTAGGAACCACTTTGCTTGTCTCTGCAGCTCCCTCTCCTGCAAATCCAACCTCCTAGAACTTGGGTCTCCACTGCTGGAAACTGCCCCTAGGAGGTAAGCTGCCGCCATTGTAGGACTCCCTTTGCTTGTGTCCCTTCTCTGAGGGATCTTGTCCTGTGCTGCCTGTTGTCTAGTACCTGAAAGCTGTTGTTTCACTTGTTTCTGGTTGTATAAACCATCAGGGTCATTCAGATCTCTCCTTAATCACCTTGCCTAGAAACTGAAGTCTTTCTCTCCTCTCATCGGTCACCTCAGAGATCATAGCCCTTCCTTTTGGCTTTGTTCAGGCTTCATCTTGGTAGGTTTCCTGCATATCTGTTGAAAGAACACTGTACTGGCAGCAAAACATTCAGGTTTGAAGAATACCAATTCTGCTGCTGGCATTTGGGGCATATCTCTGTGCTTGTCTATAAATGAGTGTTTAAAAGACATATTCTAAGGCAAGGGTGTCCAATCTTTTGACTTCCCTGGGCTGCATCAAGTAAAGAGGAATTGTCCTGGGCTATACATAAATTATATAATATAGTATATATACATAATAAGACCTTTTAATATTTTTATTATAAAGTTTAGAAAAATGAGAACAATATAAAGCTAGTGGGAAATTTGACTTTGTTTTTGTAAAACGAATCTATCAAAGTCTAGTTCGATGGACATGGTTACAATTCTCAGTGAGTTCTCAAGGTGCTCTTTGGTAGAGTTAGTTCAAATTTTACTCTTCATGGGCTTCATCACTGAGAACAGCTGCCCACCAAATGTATGTGCTACCAAAAAGTGATGTCATGAATAAGGTGTGGTTGTGAACTTCAAAAGTGGAGTAGCACATGAAGTTATGAAGAAAATAAATGCTAAAAAACATATGATGTTAAATGTGGGGCCGCTTGACTAGCTGTCCTGGCTGTGGGTTGGACATGCCTGTTCTAAGGATTCTTCTTACCTCTTTATTTTGATTCTGTATTATAACATTCATTTTCTCAGGATTTGTTTCCATTCACTTAGTTTTCTTTTGGTCTTGTCACTCCTTCAGTAACTACTTGTTGAGTGCCTCCTACTTGTCCACTATGGCCCTGGGTACTGGGGTTACAGTGCCTTCACAGAGCCCTTTGCAACTGGGAGACAGACATGATGTTATCACAAAACCCCATGCCCACTTCTGTGACCAGTGCTGGGAAGGAAGCACCATAGTCCCAGAGAAGCTGGTTGGGGAGTCTCTCCTGGGTGTCAGGAGAGGGGGAAGGGGCATAAGAGTGAGTGTCATGGGCCATGGAAAGCAGGTACAAAATCATCAAGATGAGGGATTTGGGCACATTTGAAGAGCTAAGGTAAGGACACCCTACCTAAAGCTTAGAGCAAGGGGGTGGGAGGGTTCTTTGAAAATTAAAATTAAAATTAAAATGTAGATTTCCTCTCTAGCAGGGAAGCACAGCACGGTGTTTGGAATTTGACTGTTTGAGTTCAAATTCTGGCTCTGTCCCTCTGTGTGACCTCTAGCAACTTTCTTAACCCCTCTGAGCTTCAGTTTTCTTCACAGAAACATGGGAAGAATTTGGTTGTTGTCAAGAGTTAAACTGCTGCCACACAGAAAGCTCTTAGCACAGTGTCTGGCTTATGGGAAGTAATCAAGAAGGGTAAATTATTCAATATTTTATGACTTTTGGATCTGTGTTTGTAGTTAGTGGTTTTATTAGTTTGTATAGTAGGATCATTATTAATATTCTCCAATAACATCAATCCTTTGGTGGAACTAATTGCTAAGTTCTTTAGTTCTCTGACTAAACAGAGTTTCTGGAGAGTGTCTGGGTATTTTCTGTTACTTTAAAACAGTGAGTTTGGCCAGGCTCAGTGGCTCAGCCTGTAATCCCAGCACTTTGTGAGGCTGAGACGAGTGGATTACCTGAACCTGCAGGTTTGAGACCAGCCCCAACAACTTGGCAAGACCTCATCTCTACAATAAATAAAAAATTATCTGGGCATGGTAGCACGTGCCTGTAGTTCTGGCTACTTGGAAGGCTGAGGTGGAAAGATCACCAGAGCCCAGCAGGTCAACGCTGGGGTGGCCGTGAGTGTACCACTGCACTCCAGCCTGGGCAACAGAGTGAGACTCCAACTCAAAAAATAAATAAACAAATAAAACAGCAAGTTCTTTGCCCATGAAGTGCACAGTAGACCTCAGAGAAGCTTTTGAAACCCCCAATCCCCGTATGAAAAGTTTTATGTGTGTATGTCTCTAAGTATCTTTGGGTTCCAAAACCATCTGTGGCCCCAGAAGTTTGGGAAGCACAGCTTTAAACTTAGTTAATGTTTTCAAGTCCACTCCCTGCTGCTCTGGGGTGCTCTGTAAACAGCTGTGGAATGAAGTCTACATGCTCCCCCTGGTCCCTGGCAAGCATTGAGAATAGCTCATGGAAAGTGACGGCAGTCACAGGGCTTGGCTGTCACTCAGCGTGGACATGTTCATCCAAGGCAGCAATCATGCAGACAAATGACATCTACAAATGTATGATTCTTTATTAAAATTATCTAACTAGCTGTTATGCAGTATACATTTTTAATAACCTCTTATTATGAGCCCAAAAGAATTAGTTGAGAGAAAGCAATTAAGTGTTCATAGAAAAGTAAGCACCTAGGCACAAGCTTTTCACCTCTTACTTCAACTTTTTTCAGTCTCTGCCTAAATTGACCTTGGTTTTTCATCTGCCAGGTAAGACTCCTGCTTTCGCACCTGTAGTGCTGCTCTGGTTTTTGGTGCATGGGGTAGTGGAGCCACATGTACAACTCTGTAGCAGGTGCCAGTTAATCTTTCTGGAACTAACTATTGAGGCACTTCTCTTGCCAGAACTAACCTTAGGGAAATCCTTGGCAGCCTGTTTCTTTATTTTTTTAGAAATGGGAAGACCAGGTAGAGCAGTAGCGGAAAAGAGGCTCTGTTAGGTGTATTTCTCTTTATGTGCACAAGCTCCAGCCAAGCTCTCTTTGAAACAGCAAGAATCCTCTTGGTCATTAGATTTCAAATTCAGGCAGTTCAAGCAGTTCCCTGCCTGCCTTATTTTTTGTGGGGATGCCCTCCTCTCCAGCAGGAATGGAATGAGAAAATGTCTGCTTAATAGAAAAAGGTGGTCAAAGCAGGGATTCTCAAAAGAAGATGTCTTCGTTTCTAAAACGTTTACTTTTAACCTCAATAGGCATATTCACGTGCTGCTCTTGTGATCTGAACACAGGCCTTGTCTTGGCATTTGGACTCTCTCCTTCCCCCACAGAGCACACCCACAAGGCCTTGTCTGCATTTCTGGGTTTCATGTCTGATGTGGAGTGAGAAGACTTGGGCCAGGCAACAGGAATGGAAGCACTTACCTTTTTACAACATGTTTACAATATTTCCCCTTGTTTTACCTACTCTTAATTTGACAGCTGTATTTTAGTAACTCATCTTTATTGAATCTGAATTCAAGCTGACATCCAGAAATAACTCTCTTTTGGCAGTCATATGTCTTTGGTTTACACATTATTTCACCAAGTTATTTAATTAGAGTAAAAAGCACAACTGGCATAAGCAGGTTTGGGAGCACAGAGAAGTGTTTTTTAGTGAGCAGGTGACTCCTGGTGGAAGTATCTGTGTGTCAGTCTGCTTCTGATTAGGACAAACCAGATGAGTGATGGTTTGCTTATTTGTAAAATGAGGATGAGAATAGTCCTCACAGCCGGGCTCGGTGGCTCAGCCTGTAATCCCGCGCCTTTGGGAGGCTGAGGTGAGTGGATTGCCCGAGCCCGCGGGTTCGAGACCCGCCTGGGCAGGCGAGACCTCATCTCTACAATAAATGAAAAAATTAGCCGGGCGTGGTAGCGCACGCCTGTAATTCCAGCTACTTGGAAGGCTGAGGCGGAAGGATCACCGGAGCCCAGCAGGTCGAGGCTGCGGTGGCCAGGAGCGGCCACTGCACTCCAGTCTGGGCGACAGAGTGAGACTCCAACTCAAAAAAAAAAAAAAAAAAAAGAATA
>CAUYQG010188959.1:0-14964 GCA_963574415.1 Tarsius wallacei | reverse complement strand
CCGAGATTTGCTACCAGCGGGGGAGCAACCAGGGACACCCCCTGCGTGGGACCGAGGGACCCTGGGCCTCAGACCATGCATCTGGCTGTAGATGAGTGGGTGGGGGAAGGGAAGCAAGAGTCTTTTTGGGGAACTCACATTTGGAGAATCTCACAGTTCAGCCTGTGTTGCCGCCATCTTGACCCGGAAGTCCGTTAATGTTTCTAAACATGTCTGTGCCCTAGAGCTCAGTGCCTTTACACATTCTGTTCCCACCTCCCATGCCTCTCTTTACTCTCTAGAAAACTCACATGTCTCCTTCAAGTTTCAGATCAAATGTCATTCCTTTTAATATACCTTTTATGATCACAAAACTCAAAGTTGGTCACCTCTTCTTCAGGTCTCAAAAATTTTTTGTAATAGAATTTTTCTTCTTATATAACATTTATCAAAAGTTGCAATCATATGAGTTTGTAAATTTACTAGCTTACTATATATATGTGTGTGCGTGCACGTGCACGCGTGTGTGTGTGTGTGTGTGTGTGTGTGTGTATTCCTCTCACCATAAAGCTCCTTGAGAGTAAGGGCTAGGGGCTATGTTAGTTTGCTTAAAATCTTTATAGCCTGAGCCTAGGACAAAGAAATGCTTAATAAATATTTGTCAGAAAAGTGCAGCAAACACTAATATCTTCAATATCTACTCTCTCTTTCGCTCGTACCAGGAGAAACCCAGTTTTTTGAAATTCTGCTGTTTATTATGTACCCAGTTATAATACTTCCATATACTCTTTTGTCTAGGGATAATAGCATATAATTTTGTCCAACTTAATGTAAGTAAGATTATATAGCAGGCTTTTGTATTTTATTTCCGCCCACTGTACATTGCCTAGAATGTGGATACGAGGCATTAGAAGAGGTCGTCACAAGAACATGAGTGAAAAAGCCATAGGCTAAGGGTAATGGAAAAGAAAGAAAAGTTCTGGGTTTTTTCTCATGGGTTCTGCATCTGGAATTCTTGGTATGTGAGGAAACACCAACTTTGCTTAAGTTAAGCCAGTATAGTCAGGTTTCTGTAAGTGGAATCCCAATTCAAAATGTAATTTTAGGAAAGTCACTTCAACTTATCCAGGTCTTAACTTAATCACTTCATCATTGCACAAGGCAATTTCTAAGATTACCAGTTCTAAGATGGTTTTTCCTTTAAAATAAAAGCACAATTTATTTTTTAAAAAACATCTTAATTGACCAATGGAAGAGAATACAGATTCCAGAAACAAAACCTCAATTTCTCAACCAACTCATCTCTGGCAAAGTCTCCACCATCAACTACTGGGGAGAGGATAACCTATTCAGTAAATGGTGCTGGGAAAACTGACTGACCACATGCAGAAGATTAAACAAGACCCCTAACTATCCCTATACACAAAGATCAACTCTAAATGGACAGAGACCTAAACATAAAACCTCAAACTATAAGAACCTTAGAAAATGCAAGAGACACCCTTACAGAAATTGGAACTGGAAACCAATTCCTCATCAAAATCCCAAGTACCCATGCTATAAGAGATAAGATAGACAAATGGTACCTCATCAAAATGACAAGCTTCTGCAAAGCCAAAGAAACCATCAAGAGAGCAGAGAGACAGGCCACAGACTGGGAAAAAATATTTGCCAACTTTA
This sequence comes from Tarsius wallacei, assembly GCA_963574415.1. Taxonomy (NCBI): domain Eukaryota; kingdom Metazoa; phylum Chordata; class Mammalia; order Primates; family Tarsiidae; genus Tarsius; species Tarsius wallacei. The sequence continues at coordinate 13,305 of CAUYQG010188959.1, read as the reverse complement.
TGTCTGACAAAGGCCTAACATCTAGGATCTACAAGCAACTCAAACGTGACGAAAAGAAAAAAAACAAACAACACCATTACAAAGTGGGCAAAGGTAAGAATAGACACTTCTCAAAAGAAGACATATGCACAGCCAACAGAAAAAATGCTCAGCCTCGCTAGAGCTACCGCCTAACTCAAGTCAGAATGACCATATCAATAACTCAAAAAGTAACAGATGCTGGAGAAGATTCAATGAAAAGGGAACACTTTTACACTGTTGGTGGGAGTGTAAACTAGTCCAGCCACAATCCCCCTACTGAGAATATACCCGGAGGAACTCAAATCACTCTATAAAAATGATATCTGCAAACGCAAGCATGTTTATTGCAGTGTTATTCACAACAGCAAAAACATGGAACCAACTGTGCTGTCCATTGAAAGAGAACTAGATAAAAAAAAAATGGTACATATACACAACAGAATAGTACTCAATCATAAAAAAGAACACAATTATGAACTTGGCAGCAACTTGGATGGACTTAGTCTATAATACTGAGAGATCTTTCACAGAAACAAAGAACTGAGTACCTCATGTTCTCATTCACAAGCAGACCTTGAACAATTATTGTAATACTGTAAGAAAGGGGTTGGAAGTTGTGGGAAACTGCCAGGGAAGTGGGGGTGCACCTCATCAGCAAGGGTACCTGTATAATCAACATTTGTATACCTAACCCTGAATTGTACCCTACATTTTTAAAATAAATAAAATTTTTTAAAAAAGAAAGCCAATGTTATATATACATTTTTTAAAAACTACTTTATATAAGACAATGTGCCAGATGGCTTAGTTAACAATATTTCCTTTTGAATGCACATGTTGTACGTTTCCCCCATTTTCTCCTTTTTTCTGATTTTTTTTGAGTATCAACATATCATTAATTTACGTGTTTGCAATTAAGAATTCATGAGGACTGACAGGGATAGTTTTCAAATTTAATTTTATGCAATCAAATATTATTTTCTTCAGCAAATTATCGTGAAGATCAAACAGTGGTGGAGCAGGGAAGATGTCTTATTTAAAGCAGTGGTTTCAAAATGCTGGCTTATAAACCAGCACTAGGCAAGCTACATAAAATCACCTGGGAAAGTTTACTGTTGAATCCCACGCTCCTATGTGGAGTTAAGAATGTAACTTTGACGAAAGAGAGGTTTGAACGTTGCCATTGACTTTTAGGGAGTAATGTCTATGCCCTTGGAATGTACTTGATAGGAGTCTTTCTGTGTTTGTGGCTTTTGGTCCAGCCTGGTAATAATATTGTGATTTAGGATGGGGCTAAAAGCTATACTATAAATGTGGTTTACGGTGTGAAGACTTTGGGTCACAAGGTGATAGCTTGACTTCCTGAGTGGCTGAAAACTGAGATCAGCCAGGTGGCAGTCAGCCATCCCTATATGATGGAGCTCCAGTAAAGACTCGTGACTCCAAGGTTCAGGTTAACTTCCCTGACTGACAATATTCTTTGTGTATGCTCACACATCGTTGTTGGCAAGAATCAACATTGTCTGTAACTCCATGAAGAGAGGATATCAGAAGCGCTATGCTCGGATCACTTCTAGGTGATATTCTTCTCTTCCCTTGGCTAATTTTAATCTTTATCTTTTCCCTGTAATAAACCCTAATAAGCCCTATGTAAGAGTATAACAACTTGAGTTGAATTTCATGAGTTTTTCTAGTAATTTATCAAAACCTTGGAGGATTTTGGTAAGCTTCTGAACTTGCAATGGTGCCATAAGGAAAAGTAGACTAGGTGGGATCTCCTCTAAGGTTTGCAGTTGCCAAACTACTGCACCCGAGGTGATCTGATTCAGAAGAGCCAGAGTATTTACAGATACCTTGATTTCAAAATTCTACTAGGAAATCAGTTGTGTATTTACAGATACCTTGATTTCAAAATTCTACTGGGAAGTCACTGAGAAAGAGCCATTTATATGTTAATATTCTATATCATATATATTAACAATATGCAATTTTTATTCAGTTCATATGTGTACCATGTCTGTATGTTTATACTTGTATGGGAAGTTATGTCGATATGACAATTCTATAATTCAACAAGCTCAAAGAGAATGCTTCTTAGAAAAATTTTTCATTTGATTAGGTAAAGTTATTATAAGTACTTGAATACATAAAACATCATCTTCCTTGAACCAATTTTACATAGAAAGAAAAGATAAATGTAGGTAAAGAACTTGAATTCAAATTCCAGTATACAGTTTATCACTCTTATGTTTTAGCAAATAAGGTAATGGCTTAGATTTAATGTAAATCACGTACAAATGCTATTTAAGATATTTTCACAATCTTTGTTTCTTCTCTAATATTTATCTTATACTTCTCAAAGACTTTCCATATTACCAAGTTCTCTGGGGATACATTCTTTTTCGATTCTTGTTTTACTTGAATCTTGTTTTACTTGATTCTTGTTTTACTTCTGTAATAAATTAAAACACAACCTATATATCGATGGCCCAATCTTGTCATCCAAGATTGTTGTCTAATTCCACCAACATGAAAAAGCAAAACAACCAAGAGACATGGCTTCAAAGATTTTGTCATTTTAGTTGTATAAATTAAATAAAATCGTATTCTTGGTTAAGAGAGGGAAAATTATTCAAACTACCATTCATGTTTGTCCTCTTTTTCCCCCTATTGGTTTATGCCAATAGAGGCCTCTGGAGGTAATTTCAGAAAACCCTAAAAGGGAAGGGCAAAAATAAGACAAGGAAGGGAAACAACCAATAAATGGTGATTTATCAAGGCAGTTGCTACTGTGGGAGCTAAATCTGCCTGAAGAACTCTGGGAATCAGTATAGAACACATTCCCCAGCACTATCTCAGCTAAGAGACAAGAAAGCTGAGATATTTTTATACCAATTTCAGCCAGTCATTTGTTGGTGGCTATTGCTGGGAGCATTCATTGTCCTGCCTTTCTAACCAACTATGCTGGTAGGTGGAGAGATTTCCGGCCTCTAGAGAAGGACCTCAAGCAAATGGCAGTTGGACTTACCATGTGCTACAATCATAAGTTTCAAGGGAATAGGAATAAGGCATAAACAATGTTTACTACCTGGACTGATATAAACTGAGCACCAGAAATGGTTTAAGAAACAGCCACAAAAAAAGATACAGGCTGAATCTAAATAAAATCATACCCAAAGGTAGTTTCACTGGTTGCAGAATTATAATGGAAGGTGAATTCACTCTTTTGCCTCACTTCTTGTGTAAAAATAAGGGAACATTTTAACTACAAATGAGATTCACACACACTTAGAACAAAGACATTTCTATGTACTCAAAAGTTGACAACTTTGAATCTACAAGTCTCTTGAGATAGCATTGCAGTATACAAACCTGTACCCTCATATTTGAAGCCATTCTGACTTAATGACCATGTGATAGCATCAGTCAAATCAATTGGTTAAAAAAGTTGATTATTTTCAAGACCCATTCCGATAACTCTTTACGGCTTTTAGTCCTATAACTACAAACAGATCTCAACATGCTCCAAAGAGGTCCCTGCATAAGTCTCACCTGGGATGAAATAGCTTATACTCCAAAACGTTGCAGATATTACTGACCAATTTCAGTAATATATGTGGTAATAAATCCCAAGAAAGTCAATCAAGAAAACAGGATACATTAATAGAGTTTTATAAATTTATTAGTATGGCTAGGTTTACCAAAGATGGTGAAATTATTATGTTATCATATGCAACAGCAGATGACTCCAACAATTGCTTTGGTTGATAGAAAATTGGATTTAATAGTGGTCTACTTTTAATAAGGCTCAAATTGAAGCAGTTTCCCAGCCTAACAGAGAAGATTAAATCTGAAAATTTAAGGAAAATAAATTAGGAAGTAGAGCGTTCATGTATGAGCTGTAAACAACTTTCTCTCTCTCTCAAACTCCCACACAAATATGCACTACATCTCCAGAGAGAGCTCTGTGAACACTCTCTTTAATAAAACATGGATAAAAACATTGGTAGCCGGGCTCGGTGGCTCAACCTGTAATCACGCGCCTTGGGAGGCTGAGGTGAGTGAATTGCCTGAGCCCGTGGGTTCGAGACCCGCCTGGGCAACTTGGCGAGACCTCATCTCTACAATAAATCAAAAAGCAGCCGGGTGTGGTAGCGCGCGCCTGTAGTTCCAGCTACTCGGAAGGCTGAGGCGGAAGGATCGCTGGAGCCCAGCAGGTCGAGGCTGCGGTGGCCGGGAGTGGCCACTGCACTCCAGTCTGGGCGACAGAGTGAGACTCCAACTCAAAAAATAAAAAATAAATAAAAATAAATAAAAACATTAGTGAGCAAGCACCAACATCCCCAAAGACAACTCTAGTTGCTGTCCTTTGTACGTTGGAAATATGCTTGCTGATATTTGCTATCTTTGTTGTTGTTAGTTTCCTTCTTCTTTCTTTCCTCCCACCCCTCTTTTTCCCCCCTTTTTCTTTTTCTTTCTTTTATTTTTTAATCAGGGTCTCATTTTCACCCATGCTGGAGTGCAGTGGCATGATTATGACTTACCACAGTCTCAACATCCTGAGCTCAAGCAATTATCCCACCTCAGCCTCCCAAAGTTCTGTGATGACAGGCATGAGCTACTTTTCCCAGCCCAAGATTTGCCACCTGATCTCGTTGGAGTTAATGGGATGGTAGAGTTACAGGGACTAGTTTCCAGCTATAAAGCTGACAGGTGGATGTAATTATTGTAATAAGCAGCAAGAATGGGGCTCTTTTGATCTTCAGGTCTCTTTGTAATGACTGATTAGCGTCCTTAAAAAATAAAATAGATAAGTTACCTACTGGGAAGAACGTGTTAACTCAGCACCCTCCATTTCTCAAACTCTGCACATTCCAAATAAAGGCTTATTATAGAATTAATACTTGAATGTTTCTGGGGGGTTAACCTCTGAGTTCTTGCAATACTGAGCCTGACAAGAGTGTTTTTGTATGACTCAGGGCTTAGGTCTTTTATCAGCTGAACCACATAAGTTTATCCCAAGAATGTGACTTACTGTGAATGTCTGTTTTCTCTGATAGTGAAGGTGAAAAGTTTGAGTAGCTGAGGTCAGTCATGTGGGTACATCGTGCCTGTGTGACTGATCACTAATGAAAACCCAGAAAACCAAGGCTCAGGTGAGCTCCCCCGGTTGGCAACAATTCATATGTGCTCTTGTACATTGTTGCCGAGAGAACTAAGTACAAACTTGTGAGACTCCATGGAGAGGAAACAGATAGTATCTTGCTCTTGGTTTCTCCTGAGCTTCACCCCATACATCTTTTCCCATTGCTGATTTTGATCTTTATTTTTTTCATTATAATAAATTGTAACCATCAATAGTTTACTGAGTCCTGTGAATTTCTTTTAGTGAATCACCAAGCCTGAGGCTGTTCTAGGAGTTTGTTGATACACCAGCTAAAATAGTATTATTTATATAACAGAGAAAACTCAAGGTCTGGTGTATAGAAACCTGAATTGAATCATCATAAAGGAGAATCATGGCTTCAGTTTTCTGACTTTAGCCTCTGTAGTGACTGGAACACCTTAATTAAACAGAAGACCCTCTGAGGAAACACTACATATAAAAGTTTGTGTTAATTATTCCTCCAAGATTTCCCCAGTGGATCATATGGCCATTTGCCCATCATGGTAGAATGGGACATACACAGATAGTTGGGGATTCCTAGACCCTGGCTCTAATATTATGCTAATTTCTAGGAATCTGTCATTGTGATCCATCAATCAAAGTAGAAGCTTACAATAAATCAAAATATTAGCCGGGCAGGGTGATGCATGCCTGTATTTCCAGCTACTTGGAAGGCTGAGTTGGAAGGTTCATCTGAAGCAGCAGGTCAAGGCTGTAGTAGCTGTGAGCATTCCACTGCTCTCCAGCTTGGGTGACAGAGTGAGACTTCAAAAACAAAAACAAAAAAATGTAGGAGCTCAAAGTTAAGGGAAATAAACCAGAAAAAAGTTCCCATATATATAAAGATTGATAATTCTGTAGTTGACACGTGCATACACAAATCTCCATGTTTCTTTCACCTTATTAGTTTATTCTTTTATGTGAAATGGAGACTTTATTAGTCTAAATCAGAAAAATTAGCACTATGTCCAATATCACAACACACTTTGCATCAGAATTTTCTACTGTACAATGGTTATATATTATAGTTATAAATTACTAAGACTATATTGCTTTCACAAACATACCGTAACTTCTAATAAAAATAAATTCCTTACATTCTCAGGTACTCATCATAAAAGGTAGCATATTGATCCAAACAACTCAGTGGTCTTACAAAATTTGTGGATCATCTATGGAATTGTTCTGTTTTTCTAGGGGACAGCATTATGTTCAAATATGTTACTGCTATAATTTAAAAGATGATTTTATTTTCTAGAAAGGGCAAATAAGAATTTATAGACAAATGTAGTAAATAAGCAGCTATTAACTGAGGAACAGTGGTTTGATTAACAACAAAATATAACCCATTAAGCATCAAAAGTGCATGAGTATTGGCATGCAAAATAACTCAATTACTTAGCCATAAATGTTATCTTCAATATATCTACATTATGAGTTCTTTTGTCTGATCAACTTTGTGCTCTGGGATTCCACAAAAGCAATGTCAAGAATGTCAGAGAATGAAGTGACTATGTATTCACTTTTTTATTTTGAAACATACATTTTCTCAGACTGAAGCCTGTGTGGTTTTCCCCAGCAAGCTCTGATGCTTTGTCTCTTGGTTATTCTAGAAGCACCATATTTTATGTCCAGTCATGACTTTCTCACAAACACTGGTTCCTTAACAACCTATGGAAAAACCAGAATAAATGCCAAACTATTGCTCTACATCTTCATCATTCAAAATAAATAGGATAACATGGTTTTGCTTCACATCAAAGTTCTTTTTCAAAAGATTGGTTTATCTAATTTTTCTTCTTCAAATATCATTTGATAAATCGTTGATTACACGAACTAAATCTCTGAACTTTATATTTTATCAAATAGTATGGAAAATATTTGCCTATGTGATACAGCATAATTGATATTTTTCCTCTCTTTTGTATGTTTGGAGCCAATTCAGGTACATATAGTCTCTTTACATTTTTTATTCTCATTTTATTCCTACATCTGTGGGACAGATTAGCTTAACTTCACATATAAATTTACATTTGGATTTTCCTCCATATAATTGCTGCTCACTTTTGTACCAATGTTGAACACCACCTCCACTAGTCCCACATCTGTTCAGAAGAAAGAAAAAAAGACCAAATAAATATCAGTCCATCTCAAAGACACTGCTTTTGCTTGTTGATTTTCATCGTGAAAGTTCTTTATTAAAAATATTTTATTCCACTTTTTAAAATCTAAAACCCCAAAAGAAAACTTTCCATTATTCTATAATACATTAATTGTCTTTCTAATATACGAAAGATTAAAGACACTCCCTTTGGGAAAAAGGCAAGTCTCACTCCAAATAATACAGTCTTCTAAAATATCCAGTGTAAACCATTTTACCTTATTCATTACAGCTCAGAGATACTTAAATCTCTGTTTTAAAGAGTACAAAATATGCTATCTCTCTAATATTAATGTTATACTATGTTATATTGATTTAACATATCTTAAATTTTTATTCTATAAAGCTTTTTTCTTTTACTCTACACATCTTTTACTCCAAATATCAAAGAGCATGCATTAATTTCTTTGTAATCTGCTGTGATATCTTGTGAATGTTGGTCTTCAACAGACATGATAATAAAGACAAAAGAAACAAATAACAATGAAAACTGTGACAGGCCAGCTTGCTTTACTAGTCAAGTTGCCCACTATTGTTACCCATCTCCACAGACTAAGAAGAAAATAAACTACTGTTTCCTCTGCCTTGTAAGTCATCCTGCAGAACTCCACTCCAAGCTACAATCAGGACACAAGCCTTCAGGAAATCACAAATTCAACATCACTTTTAGTTCTGTTTTCCTTGCTTACCTCTATCTTTATAGTTTCCTTGATATTCATCAGTTGTAACTATTAACTCTACTTTGTACTTAACAAGGTAAGAAAACAATCTGCTTGCAACTGTCATACATTTCAACTTCCAAATGCATAAAACAATCAGAGACTAAGCCCATCCATGCCTCCTTCCTATTGTTACAACATATGGATTTATTTTGTCTTATCTGGTATAAACTACCCATATGGGCTCTAGATTGAGAAATATAGATACCCTCACATTCCTTCTCAAGGATTAAATCTTCCAGTATCACTTTTCTTTCCTCCATCATCATCCAATCTCCTTTGTCGGTTTTTCATCTCCTCTACTACGATTTCAGCATTTTAGCACCATTTTCTCTTTTCACTTATATCCATCCCTTTTTAAGGAAGGAAGGAAGAAAGGAAGGAAGGAAGGGAGGAAGGAAGGAAGGAAATAAGAGGTACATTTTGCCACATGAAAAGACAGTAAAAGGACCATCTGCAAGGTGAGGAGATATGCCTCAGAAGAAACCAGTCCTGCTGGCACATTGACCTTGGACTTTCAGACTCTAGAATTGCGAGAAAATAAAATTTTCTTGTTTAAGACAACCAGCCTGCAATAGTGCTAGCAAACAAATATATCAGAGTTCAGTTGTTAAAGAATGAGAGCACACAGTACAGGTTTGAGAACAAGGATTCTTCTTATAGAAGTGTTTCAAGACCCTCATTTTTGCATCTGACTGTACTGTTTATTCATTATCTTTCAGGCATATTTCTAAACTCTTCCATTTGAGAACCAAATGTTCTAGTTGAGAGGACTCATCTAGATGAAAAAAATAACAGCATTTACCTTACTGAATGGGCTGGATGATGAAAAAATTAAAGCTTATAAATTTCTTAATATGTTCTGCTTAATTTCTCCATAAGAGTTATATACTAATTTTGCTATAACTTTCAACATAGTACAATTAATTCTTTCACAAAAGTTTTTATTTCCCTAAACAATGATAGAACTTTCCGAAATTTCATACAAAAATGCACAGATATCACAATTGTCTCTTAGAACTCTATCATGTTATTTTCTCACAGAAAAGTTATTAGGCATTTTTCTTATTTGAAGCAAACATTTGATTAAGAACATCTTACAGGCATCCTTGATAAGATAAATGCCATTTATGCTAGCTTTAATTAATTCTTTTATTAGCTATTCTCTTATAGCAAAAAGGAAATACAAATAAGCTCTCAGCAATGTGAAAGGAAACAGAAGGAAAAAAAGGCAGAAGTTACATGCCATTTTCCAAAATAATATCAACCTGTGACAGGTTTGCAATCTGAACCTGAGGTTAGCACTTAACAGCAGTTATTGGAATTGGAAATACCAGTTTCTTCCATTTCTGCAGTCACTTGAGAGCAAATACAAAGGATGCTACCAAATAGAGTTGGGAGCATTGAAGTGACAATCAAACAAACTGTAGAAACAAATGGAAGAAAGTGATACTGTGGAATCAGGGAAGATGCAGTTCATTCATCACACAGCCAAAATTGCTATTTTTTCTTTCCAACTTGTGGAAAGAGGAGACACTTTTCTGTCTTTGCAAGAAGAAGCAAATTAGGAGAATTAAAGCCCTCAAATACACCATTTCCTTCAATATAACCTTATATACTTTAAAAAATGAAGGAAGTCATTAGAACTAAAAAACGGATTAAAATTGTACCTCACATATTTAAAATAAAAAATTTTTAAATATTTTTAAAATAATTTACCTGATCAAATAAATACATTTGAGGTTTTCAGTCACTTTTTTGAATATGTACGTACTGATCTTATATACTATTCATTTAGCTATATTAAGATTTAACTTATTATTGTTTTTTCTGAAAATATGGGAAGGCTTGAAAAGAGTTTTAATTATCCAAAGTATTTGCTTAATTTGTTATATGAGTCCCTTCTTACATGTATGTTTGAATCTTTCCATCCCCGTTCGTCTCATTTTCATCTGTTGGTGCTATGATGACCAGATCTGCATGGTAGGTCATGCAGTTAAGATGACATGGTTTGCTCCATGTTTTTGCTGTTGTGAATAGAGCTGCAACAAACACACATGTGCAGGTATTTTTTTTGCGGAATGGACTTCACAGCAACCTGGATGGATTTAGAGTCGATCATACTCAGTGATCTATCACAGAAACAAAGAACTGAGTTCCATATGTTCTCACTCATAAGCAAACCTTGAACAATTATTATAATACTATAAGAAAGGGATTGGCAGTGTTGGGAAACCGTCAGGGAATGGGGGTGGGATTGGCCATTGAGGGAAACTGCTAGGGGTGGGAGGGGCACACCTCAACAAGGGTACCTGCATAATCAACATTTGTATACCTAACCCTGAATTGTACCCCATATCTTTATAATTAAAAAAAAGACTGCATGAAATCACCACACTACATGTCAGCAAATCAACCTAAAGAAGCATCTCCTATTGTTTTTGCCTCCTACTTCAGACCCCATGAACCTCGACTTCCATGGAGAGGCTTCTGAGTTGACCCTTAAGCAAACCTCACTACAAAACTGGAAAAGATCGGTACTTATTGTCCTATGGCAGGAATCTTTGACTACAATTAACTTGAATCGATTCTTCTTTCTTTCTACCTCCTCCCAGAATGCAATTTTGAGTAGCTGTTTAGTAGGTGGTTCAGCAAATTCAGGAGATCTAGCAATTAGCTATAAGCAAATGACTGCCTTAGGAAGTGGCTGGATATATTCTCAAATATTTCCAAGTCCTTTCTTATCTCAATCCCAGTCTTATCCCACTCTTCTGTTCTTTGGGATTGCATAGAAACCTAGCATCAGGTTCTGCTCTCAGGTGAAGCTAGGCTGCAAGGTTTTGTTTGTTTGTTTCTCATGTATTGATAGCCTGAAAGCAGCAATTAGCTTTAAAGTAGCATACCTCTTCCCTGTGTTCAAAGCAATTTGATAACTTATTTCCATATCCAAGTTCATTGAGAGACCATTATATACATATTCTGAAGAGACAGGGTCACATATGAAGTGTTTTGAGGATGCCATCCTGTCTCTAAAGATGTTTCTCCATGGATATGCACCTAAAATAAGAACTATGATCATAATAAAAATAATATTACTGAACCCATTATTATGTATGATGTTCTGTGCCAAGCTGTTATATATTTTGCTACTTATTCTTCATATTCAGTATATGTAATGGCCTATGATTGGTAGCACAAAATAGCTTTGTTATTATCGCTTTCAAGGATGGTCTTTTTTTTCAATTTTCCTCTTTTAAAATGAAGCCAGTGTCTAAAAAAGAGCATGACAGACGTTTCCTGGAAGGGCCAAGTAATAAATATAATAGAGTTTGTAAGCCAAGAGGTAAAATCAAACATATTATGGAGACACTTACATAATTACTTAAAATATAATCATTTAAAACTGGGAAACACATTTTAATATGTGGACCATGTCGAAACTAGAGGTTGGCCAGGTTTAGCCGTATAGCTTATGAATTTGTGTTTAATACTTATGAAATGTGAATTATTTTCTGTGTGTATCATACTGCAATGCATTTTTTAAGTACCCATTCAAAAAGGGCAGTACAATAAGACTTCATTAAGGTACTTTGGATTATTTTCTTGGAGGAAACTAGAGATTAACATCTAGGTTGATCCATAGCACATTCACTAGTCTAGTGAAATAACCAGCATCCATTCTTATTGGTTAGCCTTCTGGATTATTGCTATTAAATATACTGTATGTCACTTCTGATATCACATACTGTATAATTTACTCATTTAAAATGTACTATTCAATGATTTTTTTATTGCGTTAAACACACACACACATGCGCACACACACACAGACTGGAAGATCAAAAAGTAACTAGAATTATTTTTTGGAAGATGGGTCCCTTGTAGTACAGGTTTCTGCATTAGGTAAGTGTTCTAGGAACCCATCCACATCAATGTACAAGCTAGCATTGTTGTGAAAAGCTGCATTCAGTTTCAGTGAATTTTTTTTGGAGATTCTTCCAATGCATTCACCATTTCATGATGGGTAACTTATGAGTTCAACTGCCCATGCCACACTGAGTGTTCAGCAGTTTCTGATCAAAAAGGCCATGCTCCACCATCCCTATGCACCCAATCTCCCCCTAGAGATTTTTTTGTTTCCCTAGATAAAAAAGTCCTCAAAGGGAAACGTTTTGCCAATGTGGAAGAGGTGAAACAAAAAATGGAAGTAGCACAAAGGACATCAAAATTGACAAGTTCAAAATCGTTTTCAGCAGTGGAAAAAGTGTCTTGATCAATTTATTGCATCAGACAGAGAATACCTTGAAGGTGACTAAAGTTTAAGCATGTAAGAATAAATACACAATTATTTATAAATTCTGACTGGGGGTATATGCATATATTCCCATCTTAACAATTTTCAAATATTCAGTTCAGTGGCATTAACTACCTCCATCCTTCATATTGTGGAACCATCACCTCTATCTTATTTTTAAAACTTTTTCATCTACCCTAACATAAACTCTGTAACCATTAAGCAATACACTCTCAGTCCTTGGTACCCTCTAATCTTTTTTTTTTTTTTTTGAGTTGGAGTCTCACTCTGTCGCCCAGACTGGAGTGCAGTGGCCGCTCCCGGCCACCGCAGCCTCGACCTGCTGGGCTCCGGCGGTCCTTCCACCTCAGCCTTCCAAGTAGCTGGAACTACAGGCGCGCGCTACCATGCCCGGCTAATTTTTTGATTTATTGTAGAGATGAGGTCTCGCTTGCCCAGGCTGGTCTCAAACCCGCAGGCTCAGGCAATCCACTCACCTCAGCCTCCCAAAGGCGCGTGATTACAGGCTGAGCCACCGAGCCCGGCTGACCAACTATTTTTTTAACACACACAATTTTCAACATGCCTGAAACATTTGGTGGACACACAGGAAAAACAAAAAAAAATCTTATTTCAATATCTGTATGTGGCTATAGCAACAAATGGTTCAAGCATAAAAGACAAGATGTATTTTAGATAAATTTGAGGAAATAATATTTTATCATAGTAGTGAGATGGAGAATTATAAGTTGATAAAAATGAATAGCTATCAACTTCTCAGACATTAAAAAAAATGTAACCTAGATGAGAAAATAAAACTCAAATTCCACATCCATGAATAGAGTCATTGAGATGAGGATTTTGGCTGTTCAGGGACTGATGTTGAAATGTTCAACCTCACTAATCATCAGGGAGATGCAAATCAAAACCACTCTGAGATACC
>CAUYQG010188951.1:0-66107 GCA_963574415.1 Tarsius wallacei | reverse complement strand
CTGTGGGTGTGCCACTGCACTCTAGCCTAGGCGACAGAGTGAGACTCCAACTCCAAAAAAAGAAATGTGGCTAGAGGGACTGAGAAGCAGTTTTTCAATTCAATTCCATTTTTTTTTTTTTGAGTTGGAGTCTTACTCCGTGACCCAGGCTGGAGGGCAGTGGAACACTCATGGCCATCACCCCAGTGTCAACCTGCTGGGCTCCGACGATCCTTCTGCCTCACCCTTCCAAGTAGCCAGAATTATAGGCATGCATTACCACGCCCAGCTAATTTTTTGATTTATTGTAGAGATGAGATCTCACCAAGTTGCCTGGGCTTGTCTCGAACCCGTGGGCTCAAGCTCACCTGGGCCCAATTTAATTTTAATAGCCATACATGACTAATGTCGACCTACTGAATGGTATAACCGTAGGAGAAAAACACAACAAAACAAGAACCAGGTTCATGGTTCTACTGACCATTTTCCTCCTTCTTCCACTCATTTAGTAATGTACTAATAGTCCACATCCTCTCATCTCTCCCTGGATAGCAACCAAGTCATAACTTTAAAAAAGACTGTATATTGCGTTTCCTATTCTTTCTCCTGGGAAAAAGAAGAAATGAAGAGTACCAGTTACTCTGAGATGTTCTGAGTAAAACCACATTAGCCATTAAGACATAGCCGTAACCCAGTTTAGTTTCTCTGCTACCTAATTCTTCAGGGGTAATCTGAGCTTCTGGTTTGTGCATTTGGTTTCTCCTCTTATGAAAAAGTAAAAAGAAAGGAAAAGAAACTAAAGTAACACAATTTACTTACAGCATTACTCCTTTAAAAGGATTACTCTAGCAAGTACACACACATTAATAATAAATAATCCTCTCTCTTAGAAGCATCGATGTCACTGAGGTTTTGCTTTTACTTACCCTGATATAAAGCATGTTTCCTCTTTCGCCTGGGTCACTAGGAGGCTAAAAGGTAAACTTTGGGCTCACAAATGACTAACTCAACCTATGGTTAATTTCGTCTTGTATCTTATGGACTAGTTTCTATATTTTTTAACCTCCCAGACTCATTCTTAAATTTTAACACATTTCTCAAAATGTTTAAAAACTAACAAAATAATAAACTACTTGAACCAATTTCCCAACAGATTTTGGAATATCTTATTACCTTTAATAATGTCCAAATTAAAGGGGTCAGATCTTTTTTATTCCTTTCTGAATTAAAAAAAAAAAAACTTGTTTGAACAAAATATAAGCAATATCATATTTAAATAATATGACATTATTATACTTCTCCAAAGACTCTCGTAAGATTTAGAACTGAGATCAGCTAGATCTTTTGCTAGCTATTTCCTATGCAAATGAGATGATCAAGATTTGCCTGTTTATGAATTATGTTTTAAATGGTCTACTGTACCTTGAAGGTCCTTGAAAATGTTGTGCTCTTAATTGGAATGCCACAAACAATGATGATGCTATTGCCAATAACTGGTTTCTCTCACTGTCGGTTAACACGTGTCCTGAGGGAAATAAATCAACCAATCAATCTATCAATCAGATACAATGCAAACATCTGTGCTTCTGTCTTACAGAATTACTAGTCATTCAACCAATTCTTCTATCAGGTATGTATTATGAAGTTAGTATTGCACAAAGCCTGGACTGTGCAGGAGTCAGGGGAGCAAGATTGTTCAAATAAGACAAAAAAAATCCTCCTCACTGGAAGTTGATAGTCTAATTTAGGAAAGAAGACATTAAATAGATGTGCAGAACAAAACAATTACAAATAAGAAAGCCATCCACACAGAGATGTCCAGAAAAAGCTCGTGGTTCCTCGTATCTGCTTCTCTTAGCTATTCAGCATCCCAAACTTCTAAGGAAAGTGAAGAAAAAGGGCAAGGATCTCCAACCTCTGCAGGCAAGGAATGCTGCTGGTCAAGGACACAAACCAGGCCATGTTTTCTAGTGCGAAGGACTCAAAGAAACAGAGGTGTGGTTCTCTTGCCTCTATGCAGGCAGTCAGGGCTTGAATCCCAGTCTCTCTCTCCGTCCCTCACTCATTCTCTCTTCCTACCATTGTACATTGTACACCTGTGGGAAGGGAACTGGCCTGTGAAGGCCTGGGGGAAGACCCCTCCATGGGGCTGAGGCTGTGCAGCAGGAAAACCCGCTCATCTGCATAACTCTTCAGGAAGAGGGATATGAGTCAAGGCAGGATGCAGATACTCCAGGAGCTGCGGGTTAACACATCCCTCAGAGCTCTGTACTCTCACCACAATTTCTAACACTATGTGTTCTAACAGTATGTGTTCGCCACAGTACTAATCTAATAGCAGATTAGTAGATGGCACGCTAAGAGAATCACGAGTGTTGGATCATCAGCAATAAGATATAGGTATACAGTAGGCTTTCTGTATCTGTGCGTCTGTGGAATTAACCAACTGCAGGTCAAAAATATTTGAGAAAAAAAATGGATGGGATGGGTGTGTCTGTACTAAGCATGTCCAGACATTTTTTCCTTTTTTTTTTTTTTTTTGAGTCGGAGTCTCACTCTGTCACCCAGGTTGGAGTGCAGTGACATGCTCATGCAGCCTCAACCTGCTGGGCTCAGGCCATCATTCCACCTTAGCCTTCCAAGTAACTGGAACTACAGATGCATGCCGCCACATCCGGCTAATTTTCTGATTTATTGAAGAGATGAGGTCTCACCAAGTTGCCCAGCCTGGTCTAGAACCCGTGGGCTCAGGCAATCCTCTCACCTCAGCCTCCCAAAATGCTGGGATTATAGGCCTGAGCCACCACGTCCTGCCAGACATTTTTTTCTTGTCATCATTCCCCAAACAATAGTTTAACAACTATTTACATAGCACTTACAATGTATTGGGTTTTATAAGTGATCTAGAGATGATTTAAAGTATACAGGAGAGGCCGGGCTCGGTGGCTCAGCCTGTAATCCCAGTACTTTGGGAGGCCGAGGTGAGTGGATTGCCTGAGCCCGCGGATTCGAGACCCGCCTGGGCAACTTGGCGAGACCTCATCTCCACAATAATCAAAAATTAGCCGGGCGTGGTAGTGCGCGCCTGTAGTTCCACCTACTTGGAAGGCTGAGGTGGAAGGATTGCCGGAGCCCAGCAAGTCGAGGCTGCGGTGGCCGGGAGCGACCACTGCACTCCAGTCTGGGCGACGGAGTGAGACTCCAACTCAAAATAAAAATAAAAAAAATAAAGTATACAGGAGGATGTGCATATACGCAAATACTATGCCATTTTGTATCAGAGACTCAAGCTTTTGTAGATTTTGGTAGCTGAGGAGGTCCTGGAATCAATGTCCTCGGATACCAAAGGACAACTATACACTTCAAAAAGAAAAAGCATCTAAACTTATTCAGAAGAAATTAAGCAATTTGAACATGTCTAAACATCAGTCAAAACAGGAATAAGAAACTGAAGAGTAGGGAAAGCACAAGTAACTCCTCCCTCTTTGAGACAAACCCAGAAGCTACATAAACCGTCATGCAAATATGGGATCTCTCAACTGGTTCCAGGAATTCAATAACAGACCCCTTCAATGGCCTAATAAACCACACTCTTATGGATTTTGAAAGTTCCTGATTTTCCCTGATACTTAAGCAGGGATGAAAACATCCCGTATGACTTCATCATTAATTACTGATATGAGGAGGAATGTTAGAAAAATTTGGTCTCCGTTTTCTCAAAACATACAGTTTAGAAGACCAGTTCTCTTAGCGTGGCCCACCCACAACTGGAAGTTTCCAGGAGTCCTGTGGGGGTCTGCAAGTTCAGAATGATTTTCATAATAATATTAACATGTATTTGCTTTTTTCAACTGTCATTTTCTCAGAAGTATACTGCAGAGGTTCCCAGACCCAAGGTACACATGGTGTGTGATGATATCATTGCTCTCAAAGCAACACAAAATGGATTTATTGTCATTACTTTTTTAATGAATTAATAAACACATAATAAAGTTCCTCAGTTTTAATTTAAATGTAATACTTTTTTTTTTGAGTTGGAGTCTCACTCCATCGCCCAGGCTGGAGTGCAGTGGCACACTCACAGCCACCCCAGTGTCAACCTGCTGGGCTCCAGCAACGCTTCCACCTCAGCCTTTCAAGTAGCCGGAAATACAGGCACATGCTACCATGTCTGGCTAATTTTTTTTCTATTGTAGAAATGAGGTCTCGCCAAGTTGCCCAGGCTGGTCTCAAACCCGCGGGCTCAGGCAATCCACTCACCTTGGCCTCCCAACGTGCTGGGATTACAGGCTGAGCCACCAAGCCCGGCCCATGTGAAAAATATTAATAGACAAAATCACAAAAGCTCTCTGGAGCACAGAGGACCAGAGCTTCCCAAACTTCACTGAACATCAGAACTTCCTGGATCCAAGCTTAGATTCCCATGCTCCACCTGCCGAGACAGTCTGCGTTTCTAACAAGCTCCAGGCTGAGGCTGATGCTGCAAGTCATCAGATCTTACTGTGAATAGAACTGTTTGAGACTCGGGTTTATCAAATGGAGTAAAGAAACCATTTAGTAGTTCATGAAACCAGTGTGATGGGTCATGCCCAGCAAGATATTAATAAATTATCAGGGCGCTTTCAACACAGTATTTTTCATGAAAATGGTGTGAATGTGAGTGTGCATATCAAGTCAGGAGGTAACATGTATGCCTTACAGTGGTTCACAATAAAAATCCTTTACAAGTCTCTTGTTGAGGACATATATGTACAGAATATGTCATCAACAAGAGAAAACGCAACACATTTTGGGAACTCAGCTGTAAGATGCTCAGTAAGTATTTCACTTGATCGAATCAATTGCCAGAGCACTGGCTCAGGCAATACTGAGAGAGGAGACTCTCAAATAAAATCAACCATCAATCATCACATCTCACAGGCAAATTGATATGATGCATATCAACTTCAACACTTTTATGGATATTCCTCTCCAAAAAGTGGTCCAACGGGCCTTATCTAAGACACAACATCATGACTGACTGACCTATTATGATAATGATTCTACCATAATGCTACTCCTGATCATGGGCCAGAGTGGCCTTGACTTCTGCATGTTCCCCTCAGGCTTAAGACCCAGGATGTGTCTGCCCTGGCTCTGACCTTGGACTCCCCTTGAAAGCCCTCCACTGCCTGCCCTCTCATGGCAGTGTGCTAGGCTCAGTGCTGAGTCAGAAACACCTGCATTCCATTCCCAGCTCTAGGCTTGCAAGCTAAGACAAATACAGTTCATTCCACTTTCCAGAGCAGGTCTCCACCGCAAACCCCTGCGCGGTTGCCAGGAGTGGAATTGAGAATGCTTTGGGAGGGAGATCCAAGAGCGCAGCAAATTCTTCTGTCTGCTGGTGATTCCTAAGCATCTAGAATGCTGGGGTACTGCGTGTATGTAAATGTCCCAGGGTCCCCATCCCTTTCTGCGGTGTGGATGTAAGCTAAGAGAGCACTTGATCTGACCCTTGCTTTCGCCTCTCCCATAACCTGATCGAGAAGACTGAGGAGCGTGATCCAGGCTGCGTGTGGTCTACAAAGAGTGAGGCAACAGAAGGATAGAGAGCCTCTGGCCCCCCCGCCCCCACAGGACACGCGCAGCCTCAGGCACTTCCAGTGGGAGGAAGCAGCTTCTACTTACTCCACTCCAACCTCAGCCCAGGTGCAGCTCTAAGGCTTTCTCACACCCAGTCTTGGAACCGTCACAGCACCAGAGCTCAGGTCCTCAGCTGTGGTGCCAATGAGGCAGGGAGCCACGGGCTCTTCAGGGAAGATGTGGCTGAACAGGGTGTCGCTCTTTAGACTTTTGGACAGTTCTGCCTCCGCATGCCCAGAGCCGAGACCATTAGCTTTGACCCAACAGGCTCAGTATTTGCGACAGAAAGAAAAACTTCCTCTTCACAACTAACTCTTACCTTCTACATTTTAGGGGAATAATTTCAAACAAAAGCCTCCAAATGGTTATTATCTCCCCTCCTTGCTCATTAAGCCAGTAATTACTGGAGGTCAAAACCAGTAGCAGCTACAAGCTTCAGGATCGACCACTATAAGCCTCACGCTACCAGCCACCATCATCTGCATGACCTGCTTTTCAAGAAGCCTGATCTGTGTTCTTCCTACATGGTTTTAGTTCTCTCATTCTATCATGTTTCTAATGGTCCTGTGGAGGTTCCCTTTAAATATAATGTTGTGGTAAGCCATGCTGTTCTCTCTTGGTGGGCTACAGCTTTGTTGACTACTGGCTTTGTGTGTAGTAATCTGGCTGGATCATTTTGTTGGGGAATCTTTACACAACCTCGCCAGGGCTGGATAGATTTCTCAGGGTAGGGTATTCTATGTTGTGTCTCTGAGTACTGACTACCTGTCAGCATTCTAGGAATCAATGGGGGAACGAGGGTTGGAGAGAGGGGGCATCACCACACTCAGTGTGTCCATATTCCCTCAACTCTCTGTCCAACTGTGCCTGGTGTCTCCTGGTTTTTATCCTTTAAAGAGAAGAATCTCAAAGCTTTTGCCAGGGTGAGAGACAGAGAGAAGCAGCTTGCTCTGAAGAGTGAGGGTGGGGACATGGAGAAATTTGAGAGTTTAGTTCTTTAGGAAAGTACGACCTTTAGGAACTTCCCAAGGGACCTGGAGATAATAATTATTGAGACTTTAGAAAGGTTCTGCAGTGACAATGAGCCATATCTCAGTTTTTCCCATTGTCAGCTTAGGATTCTACTTCCCAAGATTGCTAAGTCAGTTAAAAAACATCTTTCAACTTTTCACTTTCCAAAATACTATTTCCTCTCCTTTCCCCTGTGGGCTTGTGTCTTTAAAAAACTCGGATTACTGGATCTGGAAGCTGGGGAAAGTGTGTATTTTAAGCTATCATCTTTACTTCACATTGGTTAAAGTACTTTTTTCAGCAATTACTTCAAAAAGGATATATACGGTAAAATATTTGTGAACCCTTAATTTAAAGCCTTTATTTTTTCTTTTTTAATTAAGACAGGGTCTTGTTCTGTTGCCCAGGGAGTACAGTGCAGTGGTGTGATCATGGCTCACTGCAGCCTCAAACTCCTGGGTTCAAGTGATCCTCCTGACTCAGTTTTCCAAGTAGCTGGGACTACAGGCATGCACCATATCCAGCTAATTTGTTATTTTTATTTTTGTAGAGATGAGGTATCACTATGTTTCCCAGGCTGGTCTTGAACTTCTGATCTCAAGCAAACCTCCTGCTTCAGCCTCCCAAAGTGCTAAGATTACAGGTGTGAGCCACCAACGATTTTTTTTTTTTTTTGACAAATGAAGATATCTTAGTTAGGTATAGTACACTTAAGTCAAATTCTTTCCTATGTAGCAGATATTATTCTAAGATTTTCTAACTTACAGTTTATAGAGTATGAACATGATCTCACTGAACATTCCTTGTATATGCCTTGCTTTTTTCTTCTAGAAGTTTTAAAAACTAATTATTCTTGATATTCCTAGAAGAGTTACTTTTTTTCATTAGTCCTGTCTGAAACTTAGTGACTCTTTCCAAAAACACCTCAAGGTGTTCTTAAGCAGGGTGAGAAAAAAGACTCCTCCATTATTTCTTTTAAAATTATTTTTCCTGTACTTGTCTATTTTTCTTGTCATGAAACTCCTAGTATGCATTTATATATAAAATCGGAATCTTCCTTCTATATCTCTTATTATTTCCCACATTAGTTCATTCTCTTTACCTTATGGTATATATTCTGAGATACTTCTCCCATTTATTCTTTTGGGTCACAAATTTGGTTCTTAGTAGTGACCAACCTGACTTCCACTTTGACTGCTGAATTGTTTCATTTATTCCTAAAACTCACAATTTTTAGTTCATTAAGTCCTTCCCCTCTAATTTAAGTGTTCTTACTAGTTTTCAGTAAGTACAGTCACCTGCCTCCCACACCAACAGTTCTAAAACTGGACACCACCTGTCCTCAGGGATTCTTCTAGATCTTCCTCCATAGATGAGTAATTCTTTTCCCTTTAACACTAGCAGCTCTGTTTGCTCTCAATACTCAAGTCAAAAGGTTAGGCAGCGTCTGCTGGTAAATGCTTAAAAACCAACTGAGGGGTGGGGAAAGGAGAAATGTCCTAGTGTGTAGCACTTGACAGTTTCCTCATAGTAAATACTTTCTCCATGGCTGATTTCAAACTACCAACATCAAAGAGGATGGCTTATGAAGATGAGAGCACATGGCTCTCAGAAGCCAGTATGGCAGCCCTAGCACCCATGGATAGAGTCCTTAGGGAGGTATTGCAATAGTCTAAAATGCTGCCCCATCCTCGAAGCCATTCCTGATTCTCTCAATTAGAATTTTTTTTTTTCTATGCTCTCAAGATTCTTTGCATATATCGTTACTTAGCATTTATTGTATTCTGTCCTGGTAGTATAGTTAGTACTTTATATGAGTATTTCTCTCATGATTTCAGCTCTTTAAGGGCAGGGGAAATATACTATCCACCTTTTATTTTCTTTTAGAGTCTTTACCAATTATTTGTTGAATGACTTTAGTGATTGGATTAAATCCAAATATCACAGTACTGCTTTTAAAGGTGTAGAAATACTTGACCAAATTCAGTAGAAAAAAAGGAAGCATAATTAACTGTAATCCTTTTGTGTTGAATCAAATTTTTACTAAAAGTCTGTAACTTTTCATAAGAAAGAGATAATTCTGACAATTTCTTTTGATGGTACTTGAGGTTGAAGCATGACAAAGTACCAGAGAAATAAATCCAAAATGTTCATTATAGGCCAACTGAAATTATAGTTCTTAAAATAGCTTCCTCATTTTTCATATATTTTGCAGAATCAAGGGAAAATAGCTTTTCAACATCAGAATCTAAAAAGCTGACAAGAAGAATAATTTGTGTATCCTATTTTTTTTTAATTTTAAACACAATCATTTCAAAGTTTAACCCTAAGAACCTCTAGTAAAACTATCCTGGTTTACAAATACATTAGGGATATTAAACATATATAATAGAAAATTTTAATGTGGTCATAAAAATAGGCACTTGCCTGTGAATAGTTCCTAGGGTAGCTGGACAGATGGGAAGCAGATGGGTAACCCCAAAGGGGGCAAAATGACCCAGCCTCAAACATATGGAGCAGATCCAAGATTAACTGTAGTTGCCACTTTCTGCAGTCTCTTTTGGGCACATATATCTCAAAGATGATACAGTTTACTATATCTAAGACTCAAAGAGGACACAGTTTAATATCTCTAAGACTTGGTCTGGGGGAAAATAGGGAAGAAGAAATCTGAACAAGAACAGGAGATAGCAGCCATTCAAGGAAGAAAGAATTGACATGAAAATAACATGAGGCAATAGAATAAGAGGGACATTAAGAATGGCAAATACAGGAGTGTACTTTTAGAGTCCTCAGAGGCAATATAACAACATATAGTATCCCCTGGTTGAAAACGTTTGTGATTTATGAATATGAATGCTGACACAAATGAAAGACTACTCAAATAGGAGTTGAAAACCCTGGGATCAACTCCTGGGGTCATCTAGCCTTATAGGTATCTCTGGGCTTTAGTACCCTCACATGTAAAATGAAGGTGGAGACTAAATAATTGCTAAAGGCAACCTATGACATTTTAAAATTGTGTTCCTGTCTGGTCTAAGCGTAAGAAACAAAATGATAGTGTCCATGCTGATAATTCCCTACCAAAAGAAAAATGTAACATATTAAGCAAATCAGACAAAACTGCAATATTTAGGCTTTAAGTAAATTTCTGAGTTTGAAAAAGATCCCTTTGCTAAAGAATTTGGAATATTATTTTTGTCGCTAAATGTACAGCATATAGTCATCAACCCCAATTAGAAATTTTAAATATCCTATTTTCTATTTTGCTGAGATATTTTACCAAATATACATACATAGACTCATACAAAAATGTGTCTATCCATGTGTATGATTATATAAATACAATGCACTTGTTCTAGACTCCCTGCAGTTTCTATCTGTTTTCTCTGCCTGTCCACTGTTTCCGATCATATCACGTTCACAGATACATTAGTCAGACAGACATAAAAGCATATGCAAGTTCCAAGTCTACTTTACAACTTAGTACAGCTTTTAATTACAGCTTCAGAGCCAGGCTCGGTGGCTCAGCCTGTAATCCTGTGCCTTGGGAGGCTGAGGTGAGTGGACTGTCTGAGCCCGCGGGTTCAAGACCCGCCTGGGCAACTTGGCGAGACCTCATCTCTACAATAAATTTAAAAAATTAGCCAGGTGTGGTAGCGCACGCCTGTAGTTCCAGCTACTTAGAAGGCTGAGGCGGAAGGATTGCCGGAGCCCAGCAAGGTCGAGGTTGCGGTAGCCTAGAGTGGCCACTGCACTCCAGTCTGGGTGACAGAGTGAGACTCCAACTCAAAAAAAAAAAAAAAAATTACAACTTTAGGAAGGACAAGAGAACAAATGTAAGAATATCAAAAGAGAGTGAACTGGTTATCTGGATATATACATAGAACATTAAAAATATTCAAACTAATCTCTTCTTACCAACTATGGATAAGATTATTCTCTTAATTCAACAAATATTCACTTAGAGTCTACTACATTTTGTGGTAGGGATAAAATGAAAAGCAATAACCTGAGTGGTTCCAGGTTGCATAAAACCTATAGATATTAATGGTAAAACCACTACAATAATGCTAAGGTTGTATTTTATTTGGTACTTTTAAAAATTCAAAACTTTGGGAAAAATAATCTAATGAATCAATAGTTTTAAAATTCCAAATAACAGACACTCTTCATTTTCTTTTTTTGACCACATGGATAGCTGGCTGTTCTAGTACCCTTTATTTAAAAGATATTTGTAGCCCAATTGAATTGATTTACAATAACAAGCTTCTTAAGTTTATATTTAGTGTTTTATTGGTACTTTTAAAAATTCAAAACTTTGGGAAAAATAATCTAATGAATCAATAGTTTTAAAATTCCAAATAACAGACACTCTTCATTTTCCTTAGTACTAATGGCAAAACTACATAACACTAAAGTTCTAAAAGAATATTCTAATACGCCATCTCTTGTTAGTCTTATGAAAACTCTGTACTATAAATTCTGAGTTAAAAGCTGCTTTGCAAATGCATTCAACAGCTCAACTACATTAAGCTGGTTTGTATCCCTATACAGCTTATATGATTATATGAATCATTTTATATACTAGAACACTTTAAATGGATATAAAGAACATTTGAAATTTGTGAGAGAATATCTAACTTCATACATCCCTAAGTTCATCAGAAATGTATATAGAGGCTTCTAACTTTCACCTGAATAACATTTCTATTAAGTCTCATCTTAGTCTTGTTGGTTTCTTAATATATACTGACCATGTTTTCAAAGCTCTCTAGAGGGTTTTCTCTCTTACTTGATGGGCAATTTTTCTACCACCTGGAAACACACACTAGCAACTTCACAGTGTTAAATTTTGCATGCCACTCACTACTTTATTGAAAACTTCATTTTTCAGAATAAAATCCATCACCATAGATATCTTTATTTTCATCAGTAGGAATAGGATGTGGTTTTCTGACATTTTCAGTGCTATTTTTCATAAAGATTTTTTTAATCACTAAAAAAGAGCTCCTGTAATACCCATATCAGTAGAAAATACAAATCTGATTTGACATTCAGAAACCAGAATATCAGGGAGGCTAATGATCTGCCTACATGTTTTGCTCAAAACACTGGACTCACAGAATGTTCCACAGAGTTGAATTCCTCACTCTACAAAACTGTACTTATCACACTCATGAGTTACCAATGAATACTCAAATTCATGAACATCAAAAGTCTTGGATACTCTAAAACTGTTAATATAGCAACTATAAGCTCAAGGGTCTTAATTTCAAAATATCAAAAAATTGTATATTACAATAAAGTATAAAATTAACAACTTTAATATACTAAAATTTTTTAATGCATACAAACCTTTAAAGCCATCAGGATACACATCAGAGAGAAATTTAGTGCTGATGTCTCCTTTTACAAAGCGTGAGTTGATTATCACTTCTCGAAGTAATGCAATATTATGTGTAACACCTAAAAATAAAATGATAACAGACTGAACTGAAGAGCACTAAGTCAGTGAAAAATCAAATTCTTATAATCTGGATAAATATATCATCAGTGTCCTATGCCCTAACACAATTCATGCAAGATTATTTATCTCCGTGACTTCAAGTAACAACAAATATCTGAAATTAAGGTACCAATAAAACACTAAATATAAACTTAAGAAGCTTGTTATTGTAAATCAATTCAATGGGGCTACAAATGTCTTTTAAATAAAGGGTACTAGAACAGCCAGTTATCCATGTGGTCAAAAAAAGAAAATGAACCTCAACCTGAACTCACAATACAGTCAAAAAAAATTAACTCAAAATGGATCACAAACCTAAATGTAAAACCGAAAACTATTCTACGACTTATATAAGAAAACATAGAGGAAAAAAAATTCTGTTATTTTGAGGTAGCCAGAGATTCTTACATATTAAACAAAAAGTGTGAACCATAAAAATATTGACAAATTGTACTTTAAAATTTTAAAGGCTGCTCTTCAAAAGATAGTTTATAAAATGAAATGGCAAGCTACAGACTGAAAGAAAATATTCACAACACATATATTAGATGAGGAACTTGCATCCAGAATAAATAAAGACAAAAATGTCCAGTAAGCACAGAAAAACATGTTTAACATTATTATCATTGAAGAAATACAACAATCTATATCCAACACATGAATTTACATGGCCAATATTAAAAGACAAGTAATAGCAAACGTTGGCGAGGACATGGAACAAGTGGAACTCTCACATTGTTTGGCGACTACATAAAATAAATGATACAAACACTTTTTTAAAAACAGTTTGACAGTTTCTGAAAAAGTTAAACATATATACACCATACAATTCAATTTACTCCTAAGTATTTACTCAAGTTAAACAAAAACGTATATCTATACAAAGACATACACAAAGGTTAACAGCAGCTTTATGTATAATTCAAAAATTGAAAACCATTTAAAAGTCCATCAACAGGCAAATTAACAAAATCAGGGATGTCAAAGTGGAATTATATTCAGAAAAAAAAAGAAGTGAGTTACTGATACATACAATAGCAAGAATGAATCTGAAAATAATCATGCTGAGTTAAAGATACAAGACCAGCCAGGCATGGCGGCCCACACCTGAAATCCCAGCACTTTAGGAGGCCGAGGCAGGAGGACTGCTTGAGTCCAGGAGTTCAAGTCTGGGCAACACCGCAAGAACTCATCTGTACAAAAAATTCAAAGATAAGCCAGGCATAATGGCATGGAGCTGTAGTTACAGTTATTCAGGACGGTGAGGTGGGAGGATTGCTTGAGCCCAGGAGTTTGAGACTGCGGTGAGCTGTGAGCATGTCACTGCACTCCAGCCTTGGCAACAGATTGAGACTCTGACTCAAAAAAAAAAAAAGAAAGAAAGAAAGAAAAGAAGAAGAGGCAAGACTACAAATAATGCATACTATATTTGGTCCATTCATATAAAATTTTAGAAAGTGAAGACCACCTTGCAGCAACAAAAAGTAGACCATGGGGTTACACTGAGAAAGAGAGCCAAAGACCATAAGGAAACTTCTGAAGATGACAGAAACGTTTAGAATCCTGACTGTGGTATTGGTATCACGGGGGTACACATATGTCAGAAGTCTTCAAATTTAATACTTTAAATAGCAAATATTTATTATAAATCAAGTATACCTTCTACCTTAACAAGTAGTTTAAAATAAAAAAAGGAAGCCATGATCTAGTAGAAAAAAACTGAGCCCGGTACACAATGATTACTTCAAAGTATAGGTGAACATTGAACGACACAAGAGTTAGGGGAGCCCTCCCCACACACAGTCAAAAACTCATATATAGTTTTTGGCTTTCCCAAAACTTAAATAATAATAGCCTATTGTTGTCTGGAACCCTTACCAATAACATAATCAATTTTCATATAGTTTGTATGTTATATGTATTATATACTGCAGTGGTCCGCAATCTTTTTGGCATCAGGGACAGGTTTTGTGGAAGATAATTTTTCCACAGACGGGAGTGGGGGGAAGGCTGGGGATCATTAGGCATTAAACTCACATAAGGAGCCACAACCTAGATTCCTCGCATGCTCAGTTCACAATAGGGTTCGTGCTCCTGTGAAAATCTAATGCCGCTGCTGGTCTGACAGAAGTCGGAGCTCCCATCACCCACTGCTCACCTTCTGCTATGCATTCTGGTTCCTAACAGGCCATAGACTGGCACTGGTCTGTGGCCTGGGGGTTGGGGAACCCTGATATACTGTATTCTTACAATAAAACTAGAGAAACATAAATGCTATTGAGAAAAATCATAAGGACAAGAAAACATATTTACTATTCATTAAGTGAAAGTAGTCATCATAAAGGTCTTCACCCTCATCTTCACACTGAGTATGCTGAGGAAGAGGAAGGGGAGGGGTTGGTCTTATAGTCTCATGGATGGCAGAGGCAGAAGGGAGGAAGGGGAGGCAGAAGAGGCAGGCACATGGTGTTAACTTTTTAGAAACACATAATTTGTCTTTTTTTTTTTTTTTTGTTTTTTCATTTCTCTAAAAATGTTTCTATATGGCACCAATTCAGTGCCCATATCATAGAAGGGTACTTCAATTTCAGTGCCCAAATCATAGAAGGGTCCATATTGTAAAATAAGTCAAAAGCAGTCTAGAATTATCGAAACCCTTCTGCCAGACGAATGTCAACCTCTTTTCTGACACTGCTTCTTCTGTGTCTTCTTCCTCATCATCTGGCACTGGTTAGGAAGTACTCATCTCCATCCAGTTGTCTTCTGTTAATTCCACTGATGTGGCGTCTATTAGCTTTTGAATTTCTTCAAGATCCCTATCTTGAACCCATCACCACCAACACCATGGCCACTACCTTTTCTGCCATTTCCACAATCTCTCTGATGATTTCTTTAATTGGTTGTCATAAATCCTGTGAAATCATGCTCAACACCTGGACACAATTTTCTCCAGCAGGAATTTACTGCTTTAGGCATGATGGCTTTTCTATTACAACAATGGCATCTTCGATGGTGTAATCCTTCCACTTGCATGGTGCTTTCTGTTTGGGTTCTCTTCCACAGTGTTGACAATCCTTTTTACAGAGTACAGTGTGTAATGAGCCTAAAAGGTCTTCAGGACTCCCTGATCTAGAGACTGAATTAGAGATGTTGTGTTTGGGGAAAATAGACCACTTTAATGCCATTGATGATGAACTCATGAGGTTTTGATGGCCAGGGGCATTGTTGAATATCAAAAGAGATTTAAAAGGCAGTCTCTCACCAGCAATGTATTTCCTGACTTCAGGGACAAGGCATCAATGGAATCAAACCAGAAAAAGTGTTCTTGCTGTCCATGGCTTCTCGTGGTACAACCAAAAGACTGGCAGCTGGTGTTTATCTTTTCTCTTCAAGGCTCAGGGGTTAGCAGTCTTAGAGATAAGGGCAGTCCTGATCATAAACCTGACTACCTTTGCACATAACAGTAGTCTATTCCTTTCTGCCTTAAATTCTGGTGCTGGCTTCTCTTCCTTAATAATCAAAGCATTTTGTGCCTTTCTTTTTTACAGAATACGGTACTTGTGCCTACATTAAAAACCTGTTCAACCTGTGGGTGATGAATTTAAGTACTGTCATTTCTAGTTCTCTGAAAAATGTTGCAGGTAGTTTTGATAGGGATTGCATTGAATTTGTAGACTACTTTGGGTAGAATGGACATCTTGATAACATTAATTCTTCCAATCCATGAGCATGGGGTGTTCTTCCATTTGTTTGTGTTGTCTTTAATTTCTATGAGCAGTGTTTTATAGTTCTCATTGTAAAAGTCTTTTACCTCTTGGATTAGATAAATGTTGAGATTTTTTAAAATTTATTTGTTTGTGGCTATTGTGAATGGGATTGTGTTTTTCATTTGGTTCTCAGCCTGCTTGTTGTTGGTGTATAGAAATGCAACTGGTTTTTCTTTTCTTTTCTTTTCTTTTGCATTGGAGTCTCACTCTGTCGCCAGCACTCCAACACTGACCTGCTGGGTTACAGCTATTATTTTGCCATCAGCCTTCCAAGTAACTGGAACTACAGACGTGTGCTACCATACTCGGCTCATTTTTTATTTATTGTAGAGGCGAGGTCTCGTCAAGTTGCCCGGGCTGGTCTCAAACCTGCAGGCTCAGGCAATCCACTCGCCTCGGCCTCCCAAAGTACTGGGATTACAGACTGTCACCGAGCCTGGCCTGCAACTGATTTTTACACATTGATTTTGTATCCTGAGACTTCACCAAAGTTGCTTATTAGTGCAAGAAGGTTTTTGTCAGACTTCGTAGTATTTTCTAGGTATAGAATCAGATCATCTGTGATAAAGAGGGATAATTTAACTTCCTTTTTTCCTAGTTGGATACCACTAATTTCTTTCTCTTTCCTGATTGTTCAGGTAGGACTTCCAGAACTATGTTAAATAGGAGTGGTGATAGTGGATATCTTTGTCTTGTTCCAGTTCTTAGGGGAACGCTTCTAGCTTCTGCCCATTTAATATGATTTTGGCTGCAGGTTTGTCATAGATGGCTCTTAATACTTTGAGGAATGTTTCTTCTATGTCTAGGTATTTTATCAATAAGGGATGTTGGATGTTATCAAATGCTATTTCTGCATCTATTGAGATAATCATGTGGCTCTTGGTTTTACATCTGCTTACATGGTGGATTTACTGATTTGTGTATGTTGAACAAGCCTTGCACCCCAAGAATGAAACCCACCCAGTCACGATGAATGATCCTGGTAATCTGCTGTTGGATGTCATTTGCTAGTATCTTGTTGAGAACTTTTACATCTATGTTCATCAGGGAAACTGGCCTGAAGTTTTCTTTCCTTGTTAGATCTTTGCCATTTGGGGGTATCAGGATGATATTGGCTTTACAGAATAAGGAAGGAAGGATTCCTTCCTTCTCAATTGCTTGAAATACTTTCAATAGGGATTACTATCAGTTCTTTCTTGTATGTCTGGTAGAATTCAGCTGAGAAACCATCTGGTCGTCAAGGACTTTTTTTTTTGAAGAGGAGGTTTCCTACTACTGAGTCAATTTCTTGGATTGTTATTGGTCTGTTTAAGGTTTCAAGTTCTTACTGTCTCAATCCTGGGAGGTTGTGTGTTGCCAGGAATTCCTCCATTTCCTCTAGATATTCTAGCTTACTCACATACAGATGTTCATGAAAATCTCTGATAATCTTTTGCATTTTTCCAGAGTCAGTTGTAATGTTGCCTTTTTCATTTCTGATTATGTTTATTTATTTATGTTTTTGGTTAATCTGGCCAGGGGTCTGCCAATCTTATTTATCCTTTCAAAGAACCAGCTTTTCAATTCAATCCTTTATATGATTTTTGGTGGGTCTCTATTTCATTTAGCTCTGTTCTTATTTTGATAATTTCTAGTCTTCCACTGGTTTGGACATTGGATTGTTCTTGTCCTTCCAGCTCCCTGAGGTGTGACATTAAGACTCTTAAGATCAGTTTTTTTGGCAGGGCTTGGTGGCTCAAGCCTGTAATCCCAGCACCTTGGGAGGCCGAGGTGAGGGGATTGCCTGAGCTCACAGGTTTGAGAACAGCCTGGGCAATATGGCAAGACCTCATATCTACAATAGATAAAAAAAATTAGCTGGGTGTGGTAGTGTGTGCCTGTAGTCCCAGCTACTTGGAAGGCTGAGGCAGAAGGATCGCCTGAGCCCAGCAGGTTGATGCTGGGGTGACCATGAGTGTGCCACTGCACTCCAGCTTGGGCAATGGAGTGAGACTCCAACTAAAAAAAAAAAAAAAAAAAAATCAGTTTTTTTAATGAGTGCATGCAATGCTTTAAACTTCCCTCTCAGCACCACCTTCATGGCATCCTAGAGGTTTTGGTATGTTGTATCTTTGTTTTTGTTTGGTTCTAGGAATCTTTTTATTTCTGTGTTAACTCAAAAGTTATTCATAAGCATGTTAAATTTCATGTATTTGTGTGTCAGGGGTAGGGGCTTCCTGTGGGTGACGATATTTATTTTTATTCTGTTGTGGTCTGAGAATATGCTTGGGATGATTTCAAACTTTTGAAATTTGTTCACATTTGATGTATGCCTGAGTATGTGGTTAATCTTAGAATGTGTGCTGTGTGCTGCTGAGAAGAATGCATATTCTGTGGTTGTTGGGTGAGGAGTTCTGTGGACAACTATTAGATCTAATTGGTCCAGTGTCGAGTTAAGATTTAATGTTTCTTTGTTAAAATTTTGCCTCGATGATCTGTCTATAGTGGTAAGCAAGGCACTGAAGTTTCTGACTATTCGTGTATGGGACTATTCGTGTATGGCTGTCTATGACCTCACTTAGACTAACTAGGAATTGTAGTGCCCTTTACTGTCCTTTTAAACTTTTATTGGTTTAAAGTCTGTTTTATCTGATATAAGAATAGTTACTCCTGAACTTGTTTTCCAATTGCCTGAAAGATTTTTCACCAGCTCTTTACCTTGAGCCTGTGGGTATCATTTGCAGTGAGACGGGTTTCTTGAAGGCATGGGAAGATAGTGAGCTGGAGGGAAGTTGTCTGGCACTGCTTCACCAGTGCAGTCTAGTAGGGATGGGACAAGCCCTTTCAAGATCAGGGGCTTTCCCCTCCCTTTCACCCCCTCACCAGCCCAGGAGTCTCACCAGCAGCATTGGCAGGTGGCCACAGGGGTCTCATGGCTTTACTCTGGCACAGGTGTTCTGGGGAACTTGAAGTGGTCTCCTCTTATCTAGGAAAGCCCACTCCATTCACATGAGGTAGAAGGAAGTCCTCTGCCTCACTGGCAGTGAATGGGTGCTTCTCCGCCCATCCACAGGTGGTGTGTAAAAAGAACTCTCCTGTTTGCTCACCCCTTCCTTCTCCAAGAACACTATCCTGATCTTGTGCTGGGCAGCTTTTGGGGGAGGCTGGGGCATGGAACTGTCTGCTCTCCATCCCCAATGACCATCCAATAAACCTCAGCTTGGATTCCAGGCAGAAGCCCCAAAGCACCACGCTTACTCCCGCTTTTGAATTTCTTTGCAGAGAAGAGCAGTCATCCAATGTCTCCAGTTGGCCATCTTGGCCCTCTCTCTTCAAAGGTTTACCCGTTTACTACTTGTAAACTGGTAACAATAACAGAACCTATTTTGCATGACTGCCATCAGGAATAAATAAGATAATGCTTCATGAAATGCCAGGTACTTAAAAGATACATCACTATCCTTCTATATGAGAATGAACACAGAGCATGAGATAAAATGTAATTAATAAAACACCAGACAGAGGTTTTCCTGCATCCTAAGCCTCAGTGCTGACCTACCTACCTAACTTCCAGTTACATGTTCTATTAAGAATGAAACCCCTCGAATCTAAGTCTATACCAATTTCTTTCTATTTAGAGGGTATAACTCTCCTATAAGGCAGGGGTTGGCAAAATATGGCCTGCAGGCCACATCTGGCCTCCTACCTATCTTGTAAATAAAGTTTTATTAGAACACAGCCAGCTTGATTTGTTTACATTTGGCTGTTTTCATGCTACAACAGTGGAGTCAAGCAGTGCTGACAGAAACCATGTGGCCCACAAAGTCTAAAACATTTGCAAGGCCGAGCTCGGTGGCTCAGTCTATAATCCCAGCACTTTGGGAGACTGAGGTGAGTGGATTGCTTGCACCTGTGGGTTCAAGACCAGCCTGGGCAACTTGGTGAGACCTTGTCTCTACAATAAATCAAAAATTAGCCAGGCATGGTAGCAGGCACCTGTAGTTCTGGCTACTTGGAAGGCTGAGGCAGAAGGATCACCGGAGCCTAGCAGGATGACGCTGGGGTGGCCGTGAGTGTGCCACTGCACTCCAGTCTGGGAGACGGAGTGAGACTACAACTCAAAAAAAGAAAAATTTACAATCTAGCTCTTTAATTGGAGCAAACCAATCTATATCTAGCAACATTTATTCAACACCTATTACTCATGCAGCAATTAGACATCATGGGTAGGAAAATGAGAGTACACAATATTATACCTGCCTCTGAGAAACTTTTGAGTTACTAGCTATAGTGTGAGAAAATTACAAACTAAAAAAGGACCTTAAAAATAAGAAAATTGTGGGCTGGGCATGGGGGCTCACACCTGTAATCCCAGCACTTTGGGAGGCCAAGGAAAGAGGATCACTTGAGACCAGGAGTTCTAGACCAGCTTGGGCAAGAAGAGAGACCTGTCTCCACAAAAAATAAAAATAAAAAAATTAGCTAGGCATGGTGGTGCACACCTGTAGTCCTAGCTACTCAGAAGGCTGAGGTGGAAGGATCGCTTAAGGCTAGGAGTTTGAGACTGTAGTGAACTATTATCACACCACTGTACCCCAGCCTGGGCAACAGAGTGAGCTCTCATCTCAAAATAAATAAACAAAAATAAGAGGACAATTATGATCCAGAGAGACTGAATAATTTACCTACAGTTTAATACAACATAAACCACAAGTTATATTATATGAACAATTTTAAAAATACAGAGGTTTATTGTGACAGACTGCTAGTTTCTCCTAAAACCTCCTTTTCATCTTTCCACAGTAATAGAGCTTTAGCTGAACAAAAGACCATCCAGATGCAGATTCCATTTTCCTGTCTAGCTTGTAGTTAGTCATGACAAACTAATCCCTAGACAAAGGAGTGTAACTTAAAGCGACATATCCAACTCCTGACTCATTTACTTCTTTAAAAATTGCTTGACTGGACTTCTTTTATTTTCTTCTTACTGTGGGCTTCCTGGTGTGGCAGGAACTCAGCTTTGGCAATGCAAATAGACTGCAGTGTCAAGATGTGTGTGTGTGTGTTTGTGCGTGTGTGTGTGTATCTTTGAACGACTGCAGGAAGCTGACTTGTCCCCCACCAGCAAGGGCCAGCCAGACACTTACAGAAGAGATAAATTTCTATCTTATTTCTACCACTGTATTTAGAAATCTTTGTCACAGCAGGTCACCCTGTACCCTAATGTATGTGTAGCAGGAGAAGAGCATACCTTTTCAATATGATCTTCTGTCTCCAAGCTAAACAATGCTAACGGCATCATTGGAACATCCTTCCAGACATTTCCCATGCTTCTCTTTTTACTAGACTACATTCACAACCATATGAAAAATTCTGAGTATCTCTGTTCCTGACTCAGAAGACGCTATGATTCTAAATTTTATAAAAGTCAATTTGCAATTGATCCAAACTACCTCAAAATATTTAGAGAAAGTTCCAAAATTCAAACGTTAATGCTATTCCTTTAGCGACACAAATATGCCATGGAAGAAGTTATCACATATATCATTATATTATAATAGATAAAATAGATCACTATATACATATCCTATAGATCATTTTATTTATACACACACACATAGATGTATCTTCTATAGCATACACCCATGAGAAATGCACAGCCATCTCAAGTTTGTTCTATCGGTAATGACTTAGCCCATAAGCCCATATGCTGGACCTCCTGGGTTCAGGTGATCCTTCCACCTCAGCATCCTGGGGTGCTGGGACTAAAGCGTGCACCACCATGCCAAGCTTATTTATTTTTTATTTTTGGTGGAAACCATGTTTCACTATGTTGCCCAAGCTGCTCTTGAACTCCTGGGCTCAAGCAATCCACCCACCTCGGCTTCCCAAAGTGCTGGGATTACAGGCATGTGCCTGTCCTAATTTTTTTTATGAGGAAAGTATTAGACGGTATATGAAACTTCATTTGTCTAAGTTATAGGTGGCATTTTGGTTAGATGAAAACGAACAGCATTCGAAGGCAATGTGCTAGCATATCTAGAAAGACAAATTAAGTAGGCACAAATTTAAAAGGCTCCTTGAAAGAAGTCAGGCTATAAAAGGGAAATTAACCTCTTAATCATATGTTTCACAAACAGATAAAACTAAAGCATTTTTGAAGAAAGGGGAAATCGTTTGCCAGAGAGGTCCACATGCATGAGAAATGACAGCCATGGTGTTCCAGGAAGAAGCAAGCATTTGTGACTGGCACAGATTTTCCTGGCTAAGAAAGAAAACAGAAAGATACAGATGGCCCCAAAGATGAATAGTTGGGGTTTGGGCAATATTAGGGAGGGTCTACAAATGTTCATTGCTGCAAAAAGCAAACAGCAACCAGCAGGTATTTCTGTGGAGAGGAATGAAAGAAGGATACCAAGGCCTAAGAGTGTGAGCAAAGGAGAGAAGGTGCTAGACGCAGCTGAAAAGTCGGCAGGCCAGATGTGACGGCCCATGCAAAGATTTCACTTTCCCTTGAAAGCAGCTAGAAGTGTGGAAGCAGGGGAGAGATGACCAGATTTATGCCATGCAGGAATCGTTTCGGCTGTGATATAAAAAAGGAACTGGGATTGGAAAGAGGGAAGACGGAAAACTTGGTTAGGTGGCAACTGCCGAAAAACAGAAAGGCCGGGGTCCTCGGGTAGGGCTTTGACAATGCGAAAAGCAGCTGGACTCAATAGAAATTTGGGAGGCAGGCAGGGCTGATGCCAAGAATGGGAATGTGAGTACGGCCCCCACACTTTTGGCTCTGCAACATAAGAGAAAATATCATTTGCAGAGAAGAAACAGGTTGAGAGTGGAAAAGTCTGATAAATAAGCAAGTTAAATTTGAGATGCCTGTGAGATAATGTCCGAATGATGAGAGTTCAGAAGAGCAGACGGATTAGAAGGTAGACTTCAAAATACAGATGTTTTCTAGTTGTGGGGGTGTACCTCCATGTAAAGGAATTCAGAGAAACACAGAGTAAGACCAGCAATATGCAAACTATTCATATGTTAAAATAACTGAAGTTTTGGAAAAAATAAGGGAGGAACTGGAAAGAGAGAAAGTTAGAAGACCAAGGTGCAGCAGCAATTTGATTTCCAAAAAACGCTGTTCTTATGTACAAATTACCAATTCAGAATATTTCCATTTACAAGCTTTTTTGCAAAATAGCAGGGAAGATAGCAAGGCAATTTTCCAGAATTTTTGTACTTCCCTCCCCCAGTTAAATAAAAATAATATCATTCACTTATATGCTTAATATTTCATGCTTAACCTTACTGGCTTTCCTGTTGTAGTCTATTGCTGATATAAATTTACTAGCTCTCTGTGTGGCCAATGTTAAAACAGTTGGAACCAAATCCTGCTACCAGTAAAATACATCATAGCTTTCATAAATAGTTAATGATAATCTGAACAAAAAAGGATTATTTTCTGGTGCCTAGTGATCAATTTGTGACTGATGACATCCAAAAAATTAAAATGCATACAGTTTTACAGGATAAATGATATTGTATTTTTATTCCATATTCAAAGTTGAAAAAGAAGTGCTAATTTTAGAAAATATAATTCAAAGGAACTGCAAGCAATTATTAATTTACATTTTGGATATCAAAGAACAGGGCCATCAAGCACATAAATGAAGAATAGAATTTTTAAAACCTTTCTACTTTAATAGTAAGTAAAGCATGATAATACAAGACTTTTATCTCACTAAACAATGTTTCAAGAATAAAATTAAGACAGAAAACCACTTTCTCTTTAGTGTTTTCTAAATAAAATATTTCATATTACTATGCAAAATTAAATCATTATCTGCTTTTCTTTCCTAAGGACTCTAGGGTGAAATAATGGCTCATGGCAGACAACCAATATCTACGCCTCAACTAACTGTTTCCAAAACTACTGGCCATTAATTAATTCTTAAGCCAAAACAGAGGAATAATCAGAAAATTATTTTACACCTAAAAGTTCAAAAGATCAGAAAGATGGGGGAACCATTAAAAGGTATTCTACACATGTGAAAGTGACCCTTTTGTATTTAGTTCATTTATTCCCATACCCCAGGAAAAACAATGCTATTTAAACAGATCCTTGTTTAAATAGTAAGTAGACAGTAGAGGGATTCTTTGAGAGTTGGTTTACAACTTCAAGGATATTATTAATCACATATTCATAAAAATTATGGTGGGAGCTGTAGATTGGGAATTGAGGATGACCTCTGCCAAAGTTCACCAGGTCCCATCTGGATGGGAAGTCACGAGCAGGCCACAGAAGAGAGGCCCCAGGAGCAGCCTCCCCCTGACTACCTGCTGGTTCCAAAACACTGCCCAGACATCAGCTACATATGCTGCCAGCATCAAACAGAGGCCAAAACTCTTGTTTCATGAGGACTTCGAAATTAACTTTAACCAAATTACCTTTTGGCTGTAAAGTTTCTCTTAACAAAAGCCCACAATAAGCACAGGAAAAAAACACTCATATTTGAACAATTAAGCAGTTACCAAATAAGACAGTAAATTGTTCTTTTTCCGCCTTTCATAAAATAAATTTTTTAACTCATCTATTTTTGAGAATTGGCCAAATATAGTAAAAATCATAAGTGCATCTCTGTTTTCATTCTTTAAATGTTATGGGGTTCCTCTTCCCTACTTTTAAAGCTTTCTATTTTGAAATAATTTTAGAATTTTAGAAAATTTTTTCAAATAGTACAGAGAATTACCATATACACTTTACTTAGATTCTACAAAAGATAACATCTTACCACATTTATTTGTTTTATCACTAACTTTTTCTCTCTGCATGTAGACACACACACAGTTTTCTTAAACATTTAAGGGTAAGTTACAGATGTCATTTTACCTCAAAATACTTCAGTGTATATTTTTTAAAAGCAAGGTATGTCTCTTATGTAAGGATCCACATCAGAAAAGTATAACACTGATAACATTATCACTATCTAATCTACAGACCTTATTCAAATTTCACCAATTGTCCTACTTATGACCTATACTACAAAAGAAAAACATTTCTTTTCTTGTCCAGGATCACACATTGCATTTAGTTGTCATGTGTCTTTAGTTTCCTTTGATCTAGAGAAGTTGCTCAACTTTTCTTTGTGTTTCTTGACCTTGACACGTTTGAAGAGTAGAAGCCATTTATTTTGT
Source organism: Tarsius wallacei (assembly GCA_963574415.1). Classification (NCBI taxonomy): domain Eukaryota; kingdom Metazoa; phylum Chordata; class Mammalia; order Primates; family Tarsiidae; genus Tarsius; species Tarsius wallacei. The sequence goes on along the minus strand of CAUYQG010188951.1, from coordinate 41,051 downwards.
AGACTATCTTTCAATTTGGTTTGTCTGATGTTTCCTCATGATTATATTCAGCTTGTACATTTTTGGCAAGAATATCACAGAAATATGTTGTATTCTCACAGTATCATATCAAGAGGCACGTAATGATGATCTGTCCCCTTACCAGGGAGATTAATTTTGATCACTTCAGCAAGTTGCTAGCCTTCTCTATTTAAGAGCACCCATTTTCCATTGTTATTAATAAGCATCTCGTGAGGAGCTATTAGGAAACTATGCAAATACCTTACTCTCATATTTTTACCCAATAATTTTCACATCCATTGATGATTCTTACCTAAATAATCTGCTGTTTGCCAAATGGTGGTTTTCTGTATTAGTTTAAAATAAACTATAAGGAAGAGCCTTTCTTTTCTCTGGTTTACTTGACCTTTGCTGTTATTAGCTCACTAGCTCTTATTTTATTCCACAGATTATAATCTTTACTAGCACTACTTATAATGTTGCTGATGTTTTCCCAGATTTGGCCAGTGGGAGCCCCTTAAAGCTGGCTCTTGTATCATTCACAGATCACCATTTCTAAGCACTTGCTTACTTTCTTTCACAGATGTTTCGGGTTTACCTTGTGTTCTTCCGGAAATGAGCCATTTTAACTCAGAGTCTTGGTTCCATTTATAAGAGAGTGGTATTTAGAAAACCAGCTCTGGGTGCTTCTTGTGTTCAAACTATGGGTATCAATGATCTATGACCTCTCTCAGCAGGGCAGTGGTCTCAATCAAGGGTAGTTTGTCCTCTAAGGAACATATGGCAATGTCTGCAGATACTTGGGTATCACAACTGAGGAGAAGCTACTGTCATTATTGTGAGTAGAAGACAAGATTGTTAATAAATATTCACACAATGCACAGGATAGCCCCACCCACAACAAAGAACTGTCTGCCCCCAAATGTCAATAAGGCCAAAGTTAAAAAACCCTGAGCTAGAGTGTACATGTACACAGAGCCTGGGCAACAAAGCAAGACCCTGTTTCTTAAGAAGTCTTGCCCCTTCATTTCTATTTACCTTGTTTTCCATCCCCCAATCATTTCCACTATAGACTGTGAAGGTCCTCACGTGGGGAGATGGCGGTGCAGTCCAGAAAGTGAAAACAACATGAAGTAGGAAAGAAAGTCTTACACATGAGTCCACAGAGGCCATGCTGGGCTTTGTAGGCCGTGCAAAGCCAAAGAGAAGACACTAAATGGTTTTAAGCAGGGACCTGACCATGATTTTGTGATATGATAAGAAACACAAATTTGGTCTTTGTCCCCAGTTCCTGGCAGAGAGCTCCTCAAACCCTTGAAACGTCCTGAATGGCAGGTGAGAGGAGTATCTTTTGTTATTCGTAAAAAGCTCCTTTCAACCATACCTGAGTTTATTCTATGAGGTGATTCTAGGCATGTGATTCAAGTTGGAACTTGGCCACTGAAGGGAGGAGGGGTTGAAGAGTGACTAATCACTCATGGCTGATGATAGAATCGATTGTGCCTACATAATGGGGCTTCCATAAAATCCCTCATGGACAGGGCTCTGAAAACTTCCAGGTGGGTGAACACACGAAGGTTCTGGAAAGGAACACATCTGGAGGGGGTGTGGAAGCTCTGCACCAAACCCCCCATAACGTGTCTTAAGCATGTCTTCCATTTGGCCACTCCAAGCTGTATCCTTTACAAGAAACCAGTAATAGTAAGCAAAGTGTTTCCCTGAGCTGTTATTGCAAACCATCAAACCTGAGGAAGGAATAGTGGGAACTGCCAATTGGTAGCTGTTCAGTCAGTACAGGTAGCAACCTGGACTTGTGGCTGGCATGTTAAGTGGGGGCAGTCTCACGGACCAAGCCCTCAATTTGGGGAACAGACACTAACTCCAGGTAGAGAGTGTCGGAATGGAATCGAACTGAATTGTAGGACAGTTAGCTGGTGTCTGCAGAGAACTGGAGAACCGGTTGGTGTGGGGTGGGGAGGTCTCCCCACATTTGGTGTCAGAAGTGTTGAGAGCACATGGAAAAAAGCACTTTCCATTTGTGATCATTAGTTTTGTACTTTTAAAAGATTATTCTGTCTGTACTAAAGAATGGATTGGTGCAGGTAAGAAGCTACGGCACTCAACCACGATATAGTTGGCAGGTACATGGCAAGGCAAAAAAGAGTTCATGGAATCAAAAGTTATTTTGATGAGGGGACAGAGGCAGCCCCCTCAGAACGCCTTTAAGACCCGCCTCTACAAGATATTTCAGAGACTGCACCCATCACCAGAAGTACAAGCTTCTCTGGTCATCCCTTATCTTCAAAACCTCAGCTTGCCCACCTACCCATCCCCCTTAAGTACCTCTTACCTCTTTTCCAAGCCATTCCACACATCATCTGAGATTGCTACTACATGATCCATCAGGTCTACTGTATGTTTAATATCTTCATGGAACATTCCATCCACCTCCTTGTCTCGCCGGAAAACCCGGAGGACCTCACTTCTCGAACATCCCTCAGATATCCCCTTGCAACCCACTGCTACTTCCAAAATCGTCACTCTTCTAATCCCCAGAGAAACTTCTGCTAACCTGAAGGCTCATTTTATCTGGGTGTAAAATTATCTTCAATTCCTTTTCACTGATTGACATCCTTACCACAACCCAATATTCACTAAAGAACTTACGTGATCCGACTCAGATCTTTCTTCTGATCCTAATTCACATCATCCCCTGTGAGGACAGCCCATGCAACATCCTCACCTCTCAGTTCTTTGGATTTTATCTGAAATAATCTAGTCTTCTCTTTAAACTACCTAGTCCTGTTGTCACATCTTGAACTCTTCTCTTCTTCAATAACTTCACCACATTCAAAATCGCCAGTTTGAAGAACGCTGTGTTCCAAATATAAGCCCTGTCCTTCAAGTCACTTCCCAAGTACTGAACCAACTCTGACACCTCCAATGTGCCACATTCTACAAATCAATTTCCCCTGACTCTCCTAAAAAGTAAAGAAATGAAATACGAAAGAGGCCAAGACAATGAAAAGATACAACCAAAAGCACTATATAAACAACAGAGAATGGATGGGGTTAAAAAATATAAAAAAGACACTCTAGAAGACAACTGGGGAGACTTGAATATGGACAGTACATGAACAGATATTATGAGACTGCTATTCATTTTCTTTGGAGTGCAGTGGGGCTGTGCTTTTGTGGAAGCATGATCTTCCCCTTAAACTGCATGTTGAAGTATTTAGGAGTCATGTGTCATGATGTTTTCAACTTTCTTTCAAATGGATCAGGAAAAAAAGAATGGAGAAAGGAAACAGAGGAGGAAGTGGGAGAAAGGAGGAGGAAAAAGCAAAGAAAGGGAGAAAGGAAGACATAAAGAAGCAAAAACAATGTCAAAAGTTTAACAATTAGTTAATCGCAGTGAAGAGTGTACAGGCATGCAGCACAGTATTCATTCAACTTTTCTCTAGGTTTGAAAATTAAAAATCTAGGAAGAAGTATCAAGAAAAAAACACTCTTTGATAAATCCTTTAGAGAAAAAAAAAAAAAAGAAACGTGTCTACATCCACACCTTTCTCTGTGGTCATCCAAATATAATTAAAACACTTTTAGGATGGTGTGATGTTAAATAATATGAGAATGTACTATGATTACTCTGCAAATTGCTCTTCTACTTTAATAATACATCTGAACATGCCTTCAAGTCCCAGCTGCATAATATTTTATAGGAACAATACATTGAAATTTATTCTGCCATTCGTCCATTTGGACTGGTCAGCATTTTGGCTACTACAAACAATGCTGCTGTAAATGTGATGGTGAAGATCATCTCACGGTTCAGTCTTTTAACTCCATAGGAAAGGTTCCTGAAAGACGAAAAGCTGGGTCAAAGGGTATGGACTTTTACTTTAACATCTAATGCTGGATTATTTTCCCAAAAGACCACAGCAAGTGACACTCAAAAGATGCCTGAGTGTGCCCATCCCCTTTATTTCCCCTACCTGGTAAGTTACCAATCTTTTAAAAAATGCTGCCGCTCTAGAACGCATTTGAAGGCAGCACAAAGCGAGGGGCTCTCAGCAGAGTCACCTACAAGTCTGCTTTTGGCAGTCCTCTTATTACTTTCAAAGGACCAAAAGCGAGAGGTGAGAAAAGAAAGACACTCTCTCCCCTTCCTTGAACTCCCACTATACTCGTACTTCTCACCCCACTATGACAGCACCTACAAAGTTATCTTATACTTATCTGTTCATGTGTTTTTCTTATCAAGTACATTAGAAACCCCTTGAAATCAGGGACAGTATCACTCATTCATTCATTCAACAAATGTGTATCAATCACCTACCATACATCAGACACTGCTAAGCACCAGTAATATGCATACAAACAAGAGAAACATCATCAGTGCCTTCATGTACTTAATATCCTTACAGATAATTCAACATTTAGCAATTAGTTACACAATTAATAATCAAAGTGATAGCAGATGCTCTAGAGAAGTGTTGGAACAGGGCACAATGAAAGCATATAACCCCAGGCACACAGGACTAGAAATGGCCTGCGATGGTCTTTCAACAATGTTTACCTGTGGTTCAACAAACTTCATATCACTGATAATGTGATTTACGACGTGCTTTCAAATATGTGGTGTTATAAATATGACAAGAGAGGAAGAAAAGGAGAACTAAAGCAGAGGCTCACTCTCTGTGTTTACAATATGAAGGAAGAGATTCAGTAATTCAAATTCAGCAATTTGACAAATATTACATAATTACTAAATCATGTCAGGATAGGTTATGAACCTAGGTCTGTCTGGTTTATTTCTACTATATCACAATGATCTTACAATTTCAGATTAAGCCTGGAAAAACCATCTGCACAATGAGACACATTTTTAAAATATGTAATACACATCCACATAAAGTTAGGAAAATAAGTACAAGCCTACTTGGTATTTAAGTCACTTAAATATAGCAATTGGTGAACTTATATATAAAATACAGTAAGTAAATTAGTGAAAAATGTGTTCGTTTTAGTATAAAACATGAAAGTGCACTGTGTAACTATGGAAGACTATCCTTTCCAAAGTCAGAGTAGAAGAATAACTTCTAGTTGAGACCAAATCTAATCTAATATTTTGATAAACTGTCCAGATGCAATGACACCATGTTGTGTTATATCAAGTTTAATAGCGATGTGACTTGACAAGAGTCTTCCTCAGACTCTCAAATTCATGAATTTACTGTTCAAGCTCATTAGAATAAAACCTAAATTAACTAAAATCTAATAGCTTAATAATCACAATAAAAAATTTAAAGATAAAGAGGGGAAAAAAAAAAATCTCTGTAGATCATGCTTACAAATACTTTAAAGCCTTCCAAGAATAATCTTCCTAAGTAATTTATTTATGTCTATGTGCAGTTAAACTCACATAGATAGACAAACATCCAAATTAAATGTGTGTTCTAAACAAGCACTCAAGTTACATCTGGGGCAATGTTGTTTCTACAAGAAAATAGCCCCCCCACCCCAGGCCTATATAAACAATGTGTAAAGAAAATGTGTATTTGCTGCTTAAAGTAGTGGAGCCAGCAAAATTTTAAAGCCCATAAACACTCCTTAATCAAGGATAAAAATGGAAATAGAATATGATCTAGAAAAACATGAAGGGTATTTTTCAAATTTCTAGATGTTCTGGATGCTACTGTTGCTGGTTTTCTAAAAAATTACAACTAGGTTCACTTGAAAGCTTATTATTTCCCTTTAGTTCAGAGGGATGACTCACTAGCACAAGGTCAGATAGAATCACCATCACTTGTTGACAAACAGGAAGAAAAGAGGAGGATGGTAAAAGGGAAAGAAGGAAGAAATTTCTCCTGATCTAACAAGGGAAAAATTGAAAGAGAAAAGATGAGGACAAGTGTGGATTACACGACTTAATCCAGTGCTGCTAGTTGGAAAGGTAGACAAAAGAGATGTGCAAAAACAGCCACTAAATTACCCTGGGTGCTACCGTACAGTTGTACACAACGTTAACTGCACAAAGGCACTTGGTCAGGGGGCCAAGGTGGGGGCTGACATACCCCACGACTACACTGGGCTTCCTGTCTTGGAGCAGGATGTGCCCTGATAACACAGCACTTTTTCTATTGCACACAAAGTTCCAGTCCATTTGCCCAGGACCTAAAAGTTGTGCCCACTTGAAGAAGGCCTTTTGAAATTTGCATAAAAGTTCCCTTTGGTCTTGAAGGAGGCTGTGCGGACTTACTCCACCACTGTTCCACCGCTTCAGCCTCCGGACCTAGCCTCTCAACGCCACTGTTACATCCCATGAGTCACAAGAAAAAGAGCAAAACTACAGCAGTCAGTCTTTCCTACGGAATGTTCTCAGACCCACACTACTCACCATAATTCAAAGTAAACTCATCATTTTATACTCTAACTTTGATTTCAATGTCCACTATTCTGAAGCTAATGATAATTTATGTTGGGCTACAGTCGTCTTTTTATTACTAACGGGATAATGCTAACATAATTTAGAATGTAATTTACTCTTGAGGGATAAACAAAATTGTACTTCAGTGAAATGTAATGGCTGCTTCTATTCAGTTATCATTCTTCCCTCTGAAGTCTTATAGGATCACATTCTGTTAGACATTAGAACTAACATATATGTACATGAGGTAATAAAATTGCATTTCCTATAGTCTATAATTTGCTCTAATCACAGAAGCAAAGAGCCATTCCCTCTAGTTCCAAATTAGTCAAACATAGGACACTATGCTTTAGATTGTCATACATTTCGAGTTTTCTACTTTAAAGAAAAAACAAAAACTCACAGACAATAATATAATTGCCCTCAAGCTGCACTGGTCAGCAAGCGGTTCTTTATTCTGAAGGCTATCATTTCACATACATACATACTACAAAATACTGATGCTCATCTAGGGAAGATCATAAGTCATAAGTTTAATTGAGTAACTTAAGTTGGATATGTAAGTATAGGACTGCTAAGGAACATGAAACACCTAAGCTAGAGCAATATGGCAGTTTAATTAATCAAGCTTTACTTATTTCTATTTAAACACAGAGTAAGCAAATGTTCCATGGGATGTTCTCATTACTAAACCTTCAAACTGCTTTCTAGAATGGATGCCATATCTAGTAACGGGTCCGCAAATGTTTGTTGTTACCTCGAATAACATAATTATCCAGAGCATCTTCCATTCTTTTCAGCGCTTCAGTTCTATCAGAGCCATATGAGATTAGCTAAAAGCAAACAACAAAAAACGATATATTTATACCTATGTATACATCAAATAATTCATTCTAGTAAAAATTAAAATATTTCATAACAGACTTCCAAATATCTTTTGAAATTTCATAGTGGTGCCCTTTTAAAAATAAAACATGCTAATTAAAATTTTTAAACTATTAGAATCAAACAGAATTTTACATTTTATTATCATAGTAAAGAACAATTTGACAAAACAAAAACTTAACAAAAGAAAAAAATTTTAAAGGAGATATATCAAAATGAGAACACTTAGGATAGGATGTGAACCCTTAGGGTGATGGTGGCATAAGATTTTTTTTTTTTTTAATTTTCCTATTTGTCTGTGGTTTCCAAGTTTGATACCCTGAATAGCTAACACTTTTATAACTAACAAAAAAGTTTTAAATATAAAAGTAAAATAGGTTGGGCGTGGTGGTTCAAGCCTGTAATCCCAGCACTTTGGGAGGCCCATGAGAGAATTACCTGAGACCAAGGGTTTGAGAGCAGCCTGGGCAACTTGGTGAGACTCGTCTCTACAATAAATCAAAAAATTGGCCGGGCATGGTGCCTCACGCCTATAGTTCCAGCTACTTGGAAGGCTAAGGCAGAAGGACCACCTGAGCTCAGCAGGTTGAACCTGTGGTGGCCATGAGCGTGGCACTACACTCCAGGCTGGGCGACAGACTGAGACTCCAACTCAAAAAAAAAAAAAAGTAAAATAAGCCAGGCTCGGTGGCTCAGCCTGTAATCCCATGCTTTGGGAGGCAGAGGTGAGTGGATTGCCTGAGCCCGCGGGTTCGAGACCCGCCTGGGCAACATGGCGAGATCTCATCTCTACAATAAATAAAAAAAAATTAGCCGAGCATGCTGGCGCGTGCCTGTAGTTCCAGCTACTTGGAAGGCTGAGGCAAAAGAATCGCCAGAGCCCAGCAGGTCGAGGCTGCAGTGGCCGGGAGCGTGCCACTGTACTCCAGTCTGGGCGACTGAGTAAGACTCCAACACACACACACACAAAAAGTAAAATAAAGAAAATATCTTAGGAATCATTCACAGTCTTACATAAAATATAGCACAGAAGCAAAGGGCATTTGTACTAGGAAAACAGAAAGGTCATATTGTCCTATATGATTTTGTGCCTACTTCTATGTATCTAGTATAAATTAGCAACAAAATAAGATCTTAACTGTTTATTATTTATTAGCTCTTCTATGTTAAGTCAGTTTTAAATTTAATTTGTAGGCCATTTTTCTGAACAGAAATGTATCCATCTAAAAATTGAATCATATCTACCTAAAAATCAACCTATAATATTTCTATGTATTTTTATTTTAAAAGTAAATAGTGTTTCTCTAATAAATAAATGACCTAAATTTCATTTTAAAGTACTAGAGTAAAAATTGAGTGTAAAAGAAAGATTAAAAATGGTTTGTTTACTGAAACTACAACTACATTAAAAATGCACTTGGGGAAATTTTTTTTGAGAAATAGAATTTAATAAAGAAATCATTCCTCAATATAGATCTAACATTTCAGAGAATACAGGATTTTCTAAATAAAGTCCATAGTTTTAAATACTGCAGTATTTTATATTTTACAAGGTTTTAAGATGATAAAGATCTAAACATGTAAGTAGAATTGTTAATTATTCTGGAAAGTCAAACTTCGAAAAGACAGACAGGCAAAACACAACTTCCATTCTTACATAAAACTTTGTTTTGTTTTTGATTCAGTCTCACTCTGTCACCCAGGCTGGAGTGCAGTGACGCTCACGGCCACCGCAGCCTCAACCTTCTGGGTTCAGGTGATTCTCCTACAACAGCCTTCCAAGTAGCTGGAGCCACAGGCGCTTGCCACCACGCCCAGCGAATTTTTTTGATTTATCATAGAGACAAGGTCTCACCATGTTGCCCAGACTTGTCTCAAACCCCTGGATTCAGGCAATCCTCTCGCCTGCGCCTCTCAAAGTACTGAAACTACAGGCGTGAGTTACCATGCCCGGTGCAAAACTTAAATATGACAAATCTACTTAAATCCTTGGGAATTTGTAAAAACTGAAGAGAAAAGGTCAAAAGTACTGTAACAAACACTGCCTATCAGTCCAGCTTCTTGATATCATTTCAGGCAATTTGGGGGAATAGCAAAAGATACCCAACTTAACTTCTTTTCAATGCAATTAGTTGGTTTGGCACCACTGCTTAGACATTTATTATTATTAGTGAGGGTGGTAGTGGTGATGGAGGTGGTGGTGGTATGATCTGATTGGGCAGGAGGGAACATTACAAACTAACACGATGTTGAATTTTCCCTCAAGAGAAAAAATGTGCTCTGCTTCTACATTTATATCCATGTGTAATTATTTGTGTAATTATAGCCACATGATTCAGATAAACGCCTAATTTCAGTCTGTTTCAGACATGTCCATTATTTTTTCAGAAGAAAGCTAAAAGAATCAATTAAGAAATTCAACTAACTTTTGAAATCATAGGATCATAATAAATGCTAATCTCACTTCCTGGTTGGATGCCACTGTCAACCCGGACCTGGAAGAAAGAAAGAAAAAAATTACTGGAATTATTTTTAGTACATTTTATTCACTCTTCAATTCCAAGCCAGTTTGAAAACTAATTTGTGGGTCATTCTTCTGAACAGAAATGTATTCATCTAAAAAGGGAATCATTTCTACTTGACAGATAAATATATATCATATCTATTTCACATGATAATGAAAGTAGCTCATATCATTGCAGATTTTTTTTGCAACCACAAATTTACTTTCCGTGGAGAAAAATGGGTAGAGAATTTCATTTTCAAATAGCGTTTCAAAAAGCTTCCAAAAAATGGAAAAACCACCTAAAAATACACAGAGACCAAATGATCTTGATCTGTTAATATGCAATACAACACATTTTTTTGTTTGGCCACTAAATAAGCAATCAAGGAACAGCAAAACAAAAAACCCTACCATCTTTCCACATCACTGTGCCAGGATGCATTTGTGGCTCTTTGTCGGTGTCTTCCAGCTGAAGTATTCCAAGACTGAGGTCACTGCTAACCACACTCCCCACTGGACCCTTCCGACATGCCAGCAAGGCTCCTAGTCAAGCCTGCTCCTCGGCTCCATAGGAAGGCGGGCCTGGGCCTTTCATGTCTGTAACACTTTCCTTTTTTGCCTCACCCTCTCAACTGTAAAACACTATTTTTCTGTAACTGTTAGTCCCCTGAGGCTTTCATGTTTACACAGCTTTACTCATAGCTTTGCTTTGTAAGGACACAGCTCCAATTAGAGTTCTGATTTTGTGATTTTCATGGGGGGAAAAAGTAGCACAGGTTCAAAATATTCTTTTGAAGAGGCTGATTGCTGTTAACCAGCCACCAAGTCAGTCAGTACATCACTGATTCTTGTTTTCATCTCCCAGTTTGATGCCAGCAGCAAGGCACGGAGGTTGGTCATGTAAAACTTTTAAAATGAGCAGTTGCTGAGGACAGAATATTTATTAAATTGTTATGATGAAGTTTTGGAATCTGAAGTATTTAAAAGCTAATCAAAATACTTCAGACTGTCAGGCATATCCTGGGGGTCTTGAGGCTAGAGGAGTTGAGTCAAAGCTGCTGGAACAGCAGGACTTTGATGCCCAACATCCTAAAGGGGTGGGAAGGGAAGAGCGGAAGCTCACGTCGCTCTCCACCTGTGGGAAGAAGCCTTCCTAATAAACAGCAGCTCATCTGTCTGCAGCAAGGCAGAAAAAGGTCAACACAGCGGCTGTTAGGCCTTTAATATTTTAATTTAGGCAATTATCAAGGGACCACATGTAGAACCTCTTGTCTAGGATATCCACATGAGGGTAGGATGATGGCTTTATTATACGGTGACATCAGAAGATATGCCATAGTTTCATTCTTTAAGAAAAAAATCACACTACTGTTATTCTCTTTGTAAGGTTGTAAAAGGTAACATTATAACATACCTGGAGAGCTTTTATTTTGGTATTTGCAAGCACAAACAAAAATATGGATATTTGTATTCACATTCACATATAAAAATCTTAAGTTTAAATGAAAATCATTCAACACACTTACAAAATATACTTGGCTTTCTATTTTCTGAAAACATTTCAGGACATACACTGAAGTTCTATGAAATATGGTGCTACTAAAAACTAAAACAGAATTAATGGAACGGCTTTAAAAGCAATAAAATCACAATCCACCTTTTCCCCACATTTAAACAGCCCCCAAATGGCAACTTTCAATCAGGTTAAAAAACAGAAAAAAATACCTGTGAACTTTCATATTCTTAATTTTAGTACCAAAAAGTTAAAGAGTTAATTTTACCTCCATGTCATCTTTTAAATTATAGCATGCTTGCCAACACTGTGTTTAAAAATGAGATTGGTACAAGTTCCAAAACTTTTGATCTTAAATAAATACATCCTATCATTTACTACACAAACTAATACAAAGCCAGTGAAGAACTCTGGTATTCAACCTACTAGCAAAATAACATGGACAATAAAGAATATTTATTATATCCTCCTGTAGTTCATAACCTAAAATTTTAATTACCTTGAATAACACCATCCTAAAAGTTATTAGAGCTCCTAAATATAATTGCCTTTGTTATTGACTAAAATTATGATCACAGAAGGTATGTCAGCTTAATTTTAAAATAGTAGGGCAAAATGAAGATGTATTATATATAAGCAATATATATCTTTGTATAAGCAAATCAACATTTCCAATTTAAAATTGTAACAAAGTATGAAAACTCTAATTTATAATTTACTGTCTATGCAGATTTTTCCAGTTAATAGTCAGCTATATTTTTATTGCTAACAGTCAATTAAAAGACAAATCAAGTCTCCATTCCTCCATAGAAACAAAAGCTATACAAAATGGCATTAAAAGCTTATAGAAAAAATTCGAATATAATTGGAACCAAGTTTCTGAGCAGAACAAAATTGTGGTCTGAACATAAAAAATTTACAAAATATATTTTGTAAATTTATCAAAGATAAATAAGAAAATCTTCACCTTTGTCATATAAATAAATTTCAGGCTTAATGAAGCATGTGAAAAGTACAAACCATAAGTTATCTCCTAAGGATGTACTCCTGTGACCAAAAAAGGTAAGAGCCAAAAATGGTTTCCTAAGGTAAACTGACTAATGTAGTTTTAATAAGGCAAGGAGGAAAAACAAACAATAACAACCACAACAAAAACACCTAAGCACCTCTGTATGAAAGTCTCAAAACACTGCTTAGAAATCTCTAGCATAATTAAAATTTCTTTTTTCAATACCACAGCGGACCCTGTGAAACTATCAGACGTCTCCCACCCTTCATTCTCAATTCACCTCTCCCCCTAAGCATAACTCCCAGCCCGCCATGTCTACCTGACAAGTGACAGCCCAATCTGATTAAATGCTTCCAAGGGAGGGGACTCGTGGGCCTCCATGACAGGCCAAAAGTGATCACCATGGAGATACATAATTACAGCTGTCAACGCATCTACTGTCCTGCTGACATCAATTTGATTGCTCCCAGCAATAATGATAGACAAAGCTTAGTGTGCACTCTCCTGCACCCAATCACTTTATCTATTCCTTGGTCCATTTAGCTGACATGCAACATTCACACAAGCAAATAACAGCAGTAAGCAGAACATTTAAGGCATTTTAATTGTTTTTTCTTTCTATGGATGGTTCACAACCGCAAATGTTATTACATAAAACTCCTGCTGCAGCATTAATTGAAGAAAGATTTGGTGGGACAAAGACTGTAGGGGGTATAGTTTGTCCATTATCACTTGTACTTTCAACAGGTCTCACGTTTGAAAATTGCAAATTGCAAAAACTTGCGAGGGCAAAATGTTTGACATCCTGTTAGCTATTACAACATGGTGAAAACTTCCAACGACTAGAGTAATCATTATGAATTCTTATTTAATACTTTTTTGTTTGATTAAAAAAATGTTTAGATATGTCCCTATGATACTTGTTTTCTCATTTGCTATTTAATGTCACATAATGCCTGTTAAATCTTTACAATTTTTTTTCTGCCTTCAGGCTTTGAACACAGCATGGAGTCTCCAAGCCTAGGAAGGGTCAAGTCCCTTTAGAAAGCACATGGGCAAAAACAATTTAAAAAGTGAAATAAATCATATATCCAATAACATCTTCAAATCTGGGATTCTTCCTGTAATCTTTCACCATCTTCATGCCAGTAATCAAACTGAATAATCATATTCACAGATGGTACAGCCTTGTCACCTACTAGCTAATATAATGTCATATATATATGCACTTATTACCTTGATTAAGAGAAACGGTATGTCCTTGTTCTTTTTATGCAAAAAAAATTATTTTAAAAACAGCTACCAACTGTAGAAGAACTACAGAATAAAATGGACAGTGACCACTTTCCTTTAACTAATGCAAACAGTATGTACTTCTTAAAGTCTGTGAAGCTTAACAGAACGAGGCACACTTTGTTTTTCTTAATCCATTTCAATTAACGAGCTAATTTTGTGCTTGAATTTGTTGACATGTGACTATACAGGGGAGCTGGATTAGATTTATTGAAAAGATTAAATTGTAACACACAAAAGGCATTTCTCATTCTTAGGCTTCATGATCGTTTTTATAATTTTTGAAAGAATTGAGAACACTGTAAACTATGATTTATATCATCAGCTATCTCCAGACTTTCCCTGTCAAGTGGATTCTAACTTTCCAGAACACCATAAATTTTTTAAAAAATTATTTTAAACACAAAACTATGATTTCCTCATGAATTTCACTTGTCCTTCAATTTACACCCTTTGGTGTTGACATGCTTTAACATAAAAGTGTGACATAAATCAAGATTTTTAACCCCTCAGTTGGTATTACAGCTTAATGACTTACACCAGGTAGATGTAATGGTTCTTGGTACTGAGACAATCTCCCAATAGACGGTAAACCAAAAGACTTGTAGGGGTCCTGAAAGTTCAAAGGAAAGGAAGCACAGTCTTTGAAATATAAATCAGCACAAGTAAGGTTAAATATTTATACAATGAAGAAGCATTTATAGGTCTATTTTCAACATAATACGTTATTTACCAAAAAATTACAAATTTCAGAATAGTTTTGTCTTATGCTCTAGGCAACTTAAAATGGACTTAAAAATCAAACAGAACTGTAAGCAGAATTTAGCCTGATCTTGATCATACTTTATTGAAATTGGTAAAATTCCAACATTTTATAAAACTTCTTAGAATGCCTTGGGCAAAAATAAAATAACCTAGGCCCTACATCAAAACATACTCAAGTTCAGAACAACAAACGTGGTGCACTAAAGATATTTGTTTTTCTTACTTCTCCAAACAGCTCACATATGGTAAAACTTGAGAATTTGGGTTCTTCAAATAAAGACCTGAAAAGAAACTTTGCACGTGCTACTAGATATGTACTTCATTCGTAAATATGTTAGATCATCAGAATAAATAATAAGTTCAATGTCAGTAAGAAACGAATAGCACTTAAAAATATGATAAAAAGTGAGAGCTATATAACCATGCCAAAACATATTTTTAACCTCCTTAAAAAAGATTTCAAAGCAATTTTCAGTACTCTTAAATGTAGATACTGACTTTTTAAAGGAATTTTGACAGCCATCTTTGATGTCTAAAAGTAAAAGACAGTACAAATGTCACCTTGCATTCTTGTTTTAATCATTTGGAAAAAGCATTTTCAAATGTTGACTGCTCTGTTATATGATTTATGTAGTTATAAAAGAATATAAAAGTATTGAATTGTGAGTTTATGAGTACAATCCACTCTTTAAATTATGAATTAAGAGTACATGTTTTACTAAAAGCATTCCGATTTAAATTTCAAATTGTTACTTTTATGTAAGAGTAATAATAAAAATTATTACTTTTATGTAAGGAGAAAATAATTAGGAAAAAACTGTTGGAAAAAAATTTAAGTAAATATTAAATTAACAACTAACGTGTACCAAAGACAGGTGCTTTAAAAAAAAAATTCCACAGAAATCAGTGCTATTTCTTGCTAATGTGGTTTGAAATTAAACAAAGAAAAAGTACAAACAAGCTCCATTCAAGCTCCAGAATATTTAACTAATGCGTTATTGCTTCCAAAGGATTGGTAGCTATTTCCCCATGTAAAAACATATGAGAATTAATTAAACCCAATTCTTTAAAACCATTTGGAATTATGTCAAAATTATCTAATACTTTTTCTGATTTAATTACAGATTATACAACCAAATGCTTGGCACAGGTTAAACAACCCTAACTTTGCCTTGTTGTTCAGCTAGACCAGGTCTCATGATTGTAGACACAACCACCAACCTTCCCCCCAACATCATCCATTTTACCTCAGCATAAACCCGACATTCAACTGCCCAGCCGTTGATGGGGATATCAGCTTGTTTGTGCCTGAGAGGGTAACCCTTAGCAACACGGATCATTTCTTGGACTAGGTCCAGGCCAGTAATGCATTCTGTGACAGGATGCTCAACCTGCAAGGCCAAGATCTGCCAGTCAATAGGTGTAAAAAAAGGTTAATGAATAAACAAGAAAAATTTCCAAAGTTTTTGGGTAAAATAAGGTTAGTTGTATTTAACGTTTACTCATACTTGACTAAAAAACTCTTGAGCTAGGAGAAAAAAATGAAAGGATAAATACAATACAGTACACAAATTATGACAAGAAAAACTATTGCCTAAAAAGTATTCATAAGCTAACTGTATTACTTTGCCCAATTTTGATTTATCTGTGGTTCCAGCAATGTTAAACAACTTTAATTTTGAAACTAATTCTTAACCAAAAAACACATTTATTTCGCTGCACTCCTCAGCACGGCTGATAATCAACCATTCTGCTACACTTCACATGGCATCTAGCAGGCAGCTTACAATTTTCCAAAGCACTAGTCTACCTCAGTCTCACCCACTTGCATGCTTTCACTAACCTGTCCTGACAAGCAGCCAGATTAGCGTAATCTCGCATCAATGCAGTGTAGCAGAAAGGAGCAGATGGATCCTTCAGGTTGCTCTCCCTCCAGACTGACTTGGGTAGTGCTTAGCATGCACAATAGCAAAACTGAGCTAGTGAAATCGCTCTGCTCTCTCAGCAAATTGCTGATAACTACTTGGGCTGATGCTGTCATGGGAGTACCTGGCCTTCCATACTAACACATGGGATACATATGTATAAAAACAGGCACCGCTTTACAAGTATACAGACAGGGATATACGGCATTATAACCTTGATCACTTACTTACAAATTCCTAAATTTTAGTTGAGATAAAGCCATTCATGGAAAAGAGTGGATAATCTGTCTTTCAACTAAAACCTTAAGTTTTAAAAATTTAAATAAAACTTTGGCTACATCTGCTGCTTTGATATCAATTTTTTTCTTGTAAAAATTAAGTGTGTTCTAACTGTACTTCACAATAGTTTCTTTATCATGAAATGTCATATTTCATACACTCTGATACAGGAAAAGGTCAGTGAACAAACGAATTATCTTCCCATCTTCAACTACATTAATTGAAGGACAGGACTTAGTCATTATAATACTCTTGAAGCTTATCATAAGCAGACAATGCCATGGTCTTAAAAAAAAAAAAAAAGCTTTGTAAAAATAAACAGATGGCATCCATAATTAGCTCTGTGTGTGTTATGAGTTTGTTTACAGTTTCAACAACATTTTAAGACATTTTGACATAATTTTAATGACAAATCATCACTAAAATAAGTATCTATCTTTCATAAAATAAATGTGACACTAAATAAAGATCTTATTAGATAGTTTAACATATATATTTTTGAAAACAAATTATGGTTTTGTAAGCATCAAGGCTCCATATGATAAATATAATAAGAAAGGAGCAAGCAGGAAGCCCCTCTACTATTGCTAGAAGAAATTTCCTGTGAGAAAGCATTTCGGCACTCTAACTATTCAAGAGGTAGACCTACTACGTGCCAGATGCTTTACATCAATGCTATTCACACATCCCTGAGAAAGCCACTTTAAAAGTTAAGTGAACGATTCAATTTCCTCTTTTTAAGACCAGTGCCCAGATAAGTATACAAGTACCATATACAAGACAAATAAATATATATGTTGAATGAGTAAATGAATGAACACTAAGTCCAGAGTCACACCAATAGTAAGAGGAAGAGATGGGGTTGGAATTTATGTCACTCCAAAAATGACATCTATCTTTCTGTTTATTATCAAGGGAAAATGTATATGAGAACATGTAGTATATAGAAATGGCTATACAATTATGTAAGGATGTCTTCTTACAAAACAGTACTATGAAGGTTTAATGATTCAAATTTACCGTGGGGCTCTGTTTCACCTTAAAGACATGCCATAACTGTGCAGAAAAATAAGCACATCAGATCCACTTTCAATGAGATCCAAAATGGGACCCATTTTGTTTCAAACTTAGAGTTATATAACACACACATTAACATTGTACAGTCTAAAGGAGAGAGCTACAAGAAGGCCAAAACAGGAACAATTAAGGAGATAACCAAAATAATAACCAGCTGCTAAAGGTAAAACCATTTATAACAAAGTTTTTTTTTATATTAACTTATTGACAAGTATTGTCGAAATCCACAAAATAGTTTAACTTGCTTAATTTTTTTCAGGTAAAGAGAAATTATCTTCTTTAAATAAAACATCATTTTAAACATTTTTTAAAAGAAATATTTCCAAGCCGGGTGTGATGGCTCACACCTGTAATTCCAGCACTTTGGTAGGCAGAAGCAAGAGGACTGCCTGAACCCACGGGTTCGAGACCAGCCTGGGCAACGTGGTGAGGCCTCATCTATACAATAAGTCAAAAAATTGGCCGGGCGTGGTGGCCACATGCAGAAGAATGAAACTGGACTCCTACCTCTTAACATATGCAAAAATTAACTCAAAACGAATAAAGGAGCAATAATTATTGCTCGTAGGTAGCATACACCTGTAGTTCCAGCCACTTGGAAGACTGAGGTAAGATTGCCTGAGCACAGGAGGCCAAAGCTGCTGTGGCAGTGAGCATGCCACTACATTCCAGCCTGGATGACAGTGAGACTCCGACTCAAAAACAAAACAAAACAAAACAAAAGAAATATTTCCAAAAAACACAGAATTCCAAAACCATGCCACAGGATCTGTGAAACATTTCCATTAGACTCTATTATCATCATCATGATCATCATGATCAGGAATCTTGTAAGCAAGACATTGCTTAAATAATCATATATAGCTTCCCACTCCCAAGAACTTAGCAATGGTTTCCCTCTGCAAGTTAAACTCAATACTTAAGAGATCAGAGCAATGATATACAAAGGCAAACAAAATGGTTTCTGGGCCAAAATATAATTCAATAGATGTTTTCAAAATATCGTTAAAAAGAAAGAAGGAAAGAGAAAGGGAAAAGGGGAGGGAGGGAAAGAGAATCGGTCAATGGAAAGCAAAGATGGTTAACTTGACCAAAAAGTTAGAGAAAGTAAGAGTAAAAAGTTGGTGTCTGGTCAACCAAGCTCATCTTGTTCCACTTAAAAGAAAATGTAACCACAGAAGTATGGTGCTAATAGGCATCTATCCTGAGGGCTATTATGTGGAGAAGGGAGAAAAGGTTTCTGTGTCACTTCTATCTGGAAACACTGGATTAATCTAAGTTAAACAGATCTTTTTTAATAAAGACGCCTCAGTCATTAATATCCCCACATGCTTCATGGCTCCAACAGGAGCATCTTGTACAGCCCTTCCCCTTCCTTGTGCACAGTATTGTTAGGAGTTGAGAGGATAATGGAGCATATTTTGGAAATAATGCCTTATACATTCGAAATATAAAATGGATTTCCCTTATTGTGACTCTGTCCTCACTAGGCAAAATTTTGAGAACCTGGCTCCTTATGTTTTGTGCTACCCAACAGAAAGGTACTCATTTCAAAAAATATGTAAATCAGGGATGCACCAGAGAGTATTATTTTGCATTGAAGATTAATATGTCAGCATTTGAGTATATAAATCTTGTAATTTATTCAGCAAGAGTAAGCCCTAACTGCCCCCCCCAAAAAAAAAAAATCACACACATGAAAAAGGAGCAAGCCCCACCAAGTTATAATTTCTGAATTCTCACAGATAAATTTCTGATTAGAATATATTCATCAAGGTTGTACCACACACTATGGAGACTATTAGCAGTGGATAAATCAGTTTGTATTGGCAATACCCCTAGTTCACCACAAATCTTTTGTTCAAATGGGTACAAAAAACTACAATCATCAAACGCCATATTATGGGGACATAATCAAGCTCAAGTACTAGAATGAATATGTATAGCTTTGTACGCCTACATTAGGTCATCACAGGCAGCTTTTAATAGAGCTGATTGCTATTTTAATTTAGTTTTGTCTTTTTAGTCACCATCAAGCTGTCACTATTATCATTGTGTCTAGACCTCTTACCACTCCATCTTACTAATCTGTTGCTTCAAATTTATCTTCCCTCCCAAAAAAACTAAGCTTGTCAAAAGCAACTGTGAGGTAAATTAGGTTTTGTTTCATCTACGAGTGCTTAATGTATCAAATTAATAATAATAAACTTAGAAAAACTAAATCTTTCTAGCACTGTGTTGTTGTTATCTGCCTTCGAGATTCCAAAAATTATAATCATGAGTTCTGACATTGCCATTGTCATCTTTAGTCTACTTGTCATTAAGTACAAACTACGAAGTTTGCTAAAATTAGTGAGTGAAAGTATAAAGTGTGATGGGATATTTGCAGAGTCTTAAAGTATCTCCCCATAAGACATTGTATTAATGACAAAAAGAAAAATAGTAAGTCTGGGGTGGAGAAACACCAGAGATATCACTTCACCAAGATGATACCACCAGTCATGGAAAAACAGTCATCCTGTGCTGACTATGTGGTGATCACAGAAGGACAATGTCATTTCTGTAATACTGTTGCCCAAAATGCAAAGGCTGAATCTAGTTATGAGAAAGAGACAAACTCAAAATAAGGGACACTCTATAAAATACAAATGCCCTGTACTCTTAAAAAATGTCAAGATCATAACTGACCAAAAAAGACTAAGGAATTATTCCAGATTAAGAGAGAATAAAGAGATGTAACAACACAATGTAGGATCCTGAACCAAATTTTTTCTTTTACTATAACATTAGTGAGACAAATCCTGATTTTGATAATAGTACTGTAGTTATGTAAAATAATTTCCTTGTTTTTAGGAAAAAAACAGACATATTTAGGAGTACAGGGGCATGTGGCCGGTAATTTACTCTGAAATAGTTCAGGTAATTATAGATACAGATAAAAAGATAAAATGTGGACAGTGTTAGTGAAGGTTGTTCAGAAATTCCTTGTAATATTTTTGCAACTTTTTCTGTGTCTGAAATCATTTCAAAATAAAAGTTAATAAAAATAACAATGTCACTAAGAAGGACTTGTTTTTCATATTACAAAGCATTATTAAAATAAAGATATCTAACTTGATCAACATTCTTTTCTCTTCAGTCAGAATTCTCCCACTGTGTTAAATAAAAATAGTTATCCAACAGCAGATAATTTGTTCAACATGCTTTCTCTGACCTAAACTTTTAAGTATTTTACTGTGACATTTAGTTAATAATTCCTAAAACGTTAAGAATAGGTAACTAGCTCAGGCAAATTTTAATTAACAAACCTGAGTTAGCTTCAAATGATAATTAACATTGAGGGAAGTCTAAAAGAGCAAAAATCACAAAGTATAAAAAGAAAAGTTGCAAAGTATAAAAAGAAGTTAGATGGATGCAGCAGTGTGTTAACTTGGCCATTGCAACACATAAGTTACATTAATGGAGGATGATGAGAAGTATTCCAGCTTCCTTGAACAGAGAGGTATCAGGAGCTATAACGGGCAGCTGTTGAGTGGTGACCCAATAGCTTAGTCAAAGCAGAAGTTGCTCCGAAAAGCCTAAGACCCACCACACACAACCATAACTGACATCAGTATGGCACTTTGAAATTTACAAAATCCTTCCACATGCCCTAACAGATATTAACAACGATTTGGTTTGTGAAAGCATACACAGAACTTGTTGGATTCAATTTAGCAAAGCGGTTTAGATGTGATTATCCATTGAAATATGATAAAATTGACCCATTATATAAAATTCAGTTTCGTAATGGTGTTTGGCATAATAGGTTTCTGTCTTTTTAGTTTGTTGTTATTCTAGCCTGAAAGGATAGCCGATGCCATTATTTTTGGTTCTGTTCTTTTCGTTCAGAGAAAGTCTTTGTCCGGAACAGAATCTAGCATGTACCTATTAAAATTCTGAAGCTCTACCTCCTGAGAATATAGGATTTCAAAATAAAGATCTGAAGTTATTAGATTTTGATCCATAGTACTCAAACATAAATAGCATGTTGGGAAGTAGGCCCCAACACACCATTCGTGTAAACTCACCTTGAAAATAATGGTTACATTCAACAGTGTCCATGAAAACTGAACAGATTCTATTATAGAACTCCCCTGTTGATCCCAACAAGAATAATCAGATGAAAAAAGGATTAGAGAACTTGTAAGGGCTAAATTGTGCCCCCTCCCTCCCCACCACCCCCCAGAAATTTATGTATTGAAGTCCTAACCTCCCCTACCTCAGAATGTGACTGTATTTGGAGACAGGGTCTTTAAAGAGGTGATTAAGTTAAAATGGGATCATTAGAGTGGACCCTAATCCAATATGACAGGTATCCTTTCTAAAAGAAGGAGGACACAGACACACACAGAGCAGAAGAAAGACTATGTGAAGACACAGAGAGAAGACAGCCATCTGCAAGTCAACGAAAGAGGCCTCCACAAAAACACCAATCCCGTTGACATCTAAATTTTGGACTTCTGGCCTCCAGAATGGTGAGAAAGTAGGTTTTTGTTCTTTAAACCACCCAGTCTGTGATACTTTGTTATAGTGGCTCTAACAAACGAATATGAGAATTAATTTTAAAACCTTAAATGTAGACAGTCCAGAACTCAGACAGTAAAATAGTTTATAATATGCTTTACAACAAAAGTCTAATTATAATGCCTGTCAAACTTACATATATATTTGTACACACACACACACACACACACACACAGACACAGACACACACACATATATGTATACCAAAACATCTTTCCTTCAACTTTCTAATTAGACTCAGTAAATAGTAAGAGAGGACATAACATGCCCTACTTTCAATCCTCTGTTCCCAAGAGATTGACTACAAAAATGCTAGGACATTCCAGTCCTGGTTTATACTAGTTAGTTGAAGAACCCTGGCCTCTTATTACTTTAAATACAATTTAAAAAGTCAAACTTGTAATCCCGCGCCTTTGGGAGGCTGAGGTGAGTGGACTGCCTGAGCCCGCGGGTTCAAGACCCGCCTGGGCAGGCGAGACCTCATCTCTACAATAAATCAAAAAATTAGCCAGGCGTGGTAGCGCGCACCTGTAGTTCCAGCTACTTGGAAGTCTGAGGCGGAAGGATTGCCGGAGCCCAGCAGGTCGAGGCTGCAGTGGCCGGGAGCGGCCACTGCACTCCAGTCTGGGTGACAGAGTGAGACTCCAACTCAAAAAAAAAAAAAAAAAAAGTCAAACTTTGCCCACATCCAAAATGTCTCCTCTGATCCAAAAAAAAAAAATACAAATTAGCTACAAAACCATTTCCCAATAGTCTTCATTCTTTCTATGAAACACTCCAACTCCATAAAAGGCCCAAATCCTATAATCTGGAAAGTTCAGAAATATTTTTTCTAAATCTAAAATTGCTCTAAAATTAGAACATGGTATTTGTTCAACTACAGTCAACTGTTACAAGCCAGAATTTGAGCTGCAATAATTCTTAATTTTTAATTTTTAAATGAATGAAACATCAAAGGGCAAAAATGAAGTTGCTGAAAAGTTTCTAAAATCTTTCTGGAATATAAAGTTTTCATATGATGCAGAATTCTCTGTGATTAGAGAGTCTCTGGTCTTCATAGAATTTTAACAGTTCTATTGTACTTTTCGTTCCACAGTAAAAGTAGATTCTTTGTTCACTGTAGCAATCAATGTAAGCAATCAAAAATGGTCTAGCAGAAGTGGGACAATTTACTTCTCTGTTGCAAAGACATAGATAGCCAAATGACCATGGCTGGCCATTTATTTACTTATTTTTAAAGATATTACATTCCTTTCTATTTGAGAATTATCTAACTCCCATAATCTTTGTAGACTATAGAGAGGTTGCTTTTCTGAAAAATTGAAATCTAAAAATAGCCCAGCATTTGGAAATTAGTAATTATACTCAGATACACATAAAACATGCTAGAATTTGAAAAGGTCTATTTAGGGTCCTAATATTAATCTTTTTTTTTTTTTTTTTGAGAAAGCAGGATTTATTGAGGGGACAGAAACGCTCCCACAGTGGGAGGGGACCTGAGGGGGTTGACCCCTGATATTAATCTTAGCAGAAAAGTCTAAGCAGAAACAGCTTATCAATGTACCAAATGCTTTTATCTATCAGCTTCATTCTTACAAGAAAGATTTCCATCTCCATTTTCTTCCCAGATTCTTACACAAACACCCTTATAATAAAAAGGAAATCTATTTTATAGTGGTTACTATTTCAAGTTTGTGCATTTACAACAATAATTTTGCAGTTAATTGACAAAAGAATAAGAGAAAGTTATTTAATTTGTGTCTCATCTTTTCAGATGACTACTGACAGGCTTTATTAATAATGATGACAATAACAGTAATAGTAAAAAAGTTGATAAACATTTAACAAACATAGCATGCAAATATCACTGGTAGGATTCTCACAGTTAGCAGAAGAATGAGAGCCCAGTATAAACCAGGCACTAACTGGAGCATTTTAAATATGTTAAATCATTTGATGCTCACAGTCTTATAAGGCAAGTGCCATAATTACTGTCATTTTACAATGAGGCAACAAATATCAAGAAGTTAAGAAACTAGCTATGGTCACACAACTAAGAAGGAATAAAACTAGAATTACTTGCACTGAGTGCACTGTTTGCAATTAACAAAACCAATGATCGAATGAGCTCCCCATTGGTCAACTACAGGTGTTCTGAACCACTTTAGGGTTCAGAACTTCACTGAATTTCTCTCCAGAAAATTCTGTATCTGATTTTAGAGGCTACACAGACTGTCCTAAAGCTCAATACAGAGATCCAAATAACCCAGGTCAGCTACTCCTGCTCTGGGAAGCTGTCAAAACCAGCCTGGCTCATACCTCTCCACTTCAAACTCCATGGCTTTATCTCTCCAGAGTTGCTGAAGACATGGGAAGCACCAAGACCCAGGGAGAAAAGATGAGAGCTAAGAAATGGGAACAGGCTGTCTTCCCTCATGGGCTGAACAAAACCCAGAGACCAGCTTTGGAGAACTCTAGGGGAAAATGTGAAAGGAACAGATCGTGGAGACAGCTTGGCCTGCAAAGATCCATGGACTTTGAGAGAACCTCGATAAAGGCTCCAGACAGGCCCATAGTCTCTATGCCTGGGAATCCAAGTAGCCAATAAAAGTTAATTAAATACTGTCCTGGAGATAAAGACAATGTTAAGACACCTATGGTCTTCCAGGGCTCGAGAATAGGTATGGCTGTGTCTTCAGCACTTGAAGAAGTGCTGCACTTGGATTACAACAAGCAGAACTCAGTACTGATAACTCAAAACAACCACAGCAAAATCACAGGAGGGGTTTACCAGCTGGAGAAAGATCAAGCATTCAGAATAATGATTACATAGGCCAAGAGAAATGAGCAACTGAAGGACAGGAGAAAAAATCAACTTTATCCAAAAGATAGTAAGGGTACTTACTTCAAGGGTAGCAATCATTCTTGTGTGCGTGCACACACATAAACACACACACCTACAGTTATCCCTCAGTATCCAGAAGGAGTTGGTTCCAGGACCCCCACAGATACCAAAATTCAAGGATGCTCAAGTCCCTGATATAAAATAGCATAGTATTTGCATATAACCCACATACATCCTCCTGTATGATTTAAATCATATCTAGATTTAGTTCCTAATACAATGTAAATGCTATATAAGTACTTGTTATATTGTACTGTTTTAAAATTTGTATTATTATTAAAATTGTTGAATTATTTTTTATTTTTATTTTTTAATATTTTCCTATCTTCAGTTGGTTGAATCTGAGGATGCAGAACTCACAAATAAGGAAGGCTGACTATACACACAATTAGAATTTCTGAGATAAAATACTGTGACTTCCCAAGTACACAACTCAGTCAATTAGTTTAAAAAGAGGATGATTACTGTTGCAACCTGAATTCATAACCTAGAAGATCACATAACAAAATTATGTCAAAAAACATAAACATAAAATGAAAGTAATCATGAGGAAAATGCATTCATGCACTTGCCTGCAAAATCTAAGAGGTCCACTAGGAGAAAACTCATTGATGAGGGAAGGATATAGTTAAATAACAGAAATAAATTCCTGGGAAATGAAGACACACTTAAAAATACTTAAATCTGCACACTGAAAAAGGGCATGGAATAAAAGGCAGAGTTGATACAAACACACACCCAGGCATATCCTGGTATGAAAAAATGTCTCTGAATTCCAATGATTGAAAGAAAATTGAGCCAGCTTTCAGAGAGTAAAAATATATTATCTACAATGGAAAAGAAATCAGAATGACATCAGATGTAATACTAGAAGCTAGAACAAAGTAGAAATTCATAAACTCCTGAAAGACAAGAACTGAAACCCAAAAATCCTATACACAGTCAAGATATCATTCGCCTTTTGGGTTGAAGAAATATATTTGAGGATGTGGCATTTCAGAGCAAATAATCCACATATTCCAGATGAAGAAATTTCATGAAAAAAATGTCCTAAACAAACAAATGAACTAGGGCAGAAATCTCAAAAAGCAAGAAAGATGAAGAAGGTATAGCAGATAATGAAAGATGTGTCCAGGGTGTATATACAGAGGCTAAAAAAGAACTTTGGAAACACAAGAGATAAACTACAAGGGAACATCAAAAATCGCTTAGAAGTCCTAAGTTATCTTAGCAAATCTTTAGTGCTGGAAAGTCAAAAAAACTAGTTACAACATCTTTACAAATAATAGATAAAATGTCTGAAAGAAAAAAGGAAGGGAAAAGGCAAAAAAGAAGAAAACTGGAAATAGCCAAAAATAAATAAATAAATAAAAAGAAATGCAAAGAGGTCTTGGATGCAAAGATTTTTTTTTTTAGGCAGTGAAACTATTCTGTATACTGTAATAGCAGATACATTTGCCCTAACTCAGAGAATGTATAACACAAAGAGCGAACCCTAGTGTAAACTATGGACTTTAGTTGAAACCAATGCATCAACATTGGCTCAAGTGTGACAAATGTACCACACTAATATGAGATGAGATGTGTTTTTTTGTTTTGTTTTGTTTTGTTTTTTTGAGTCGAAGTCTCACTCTGTCGCCCAGGCTGGAGTGCAGCGGCACAATCACAGCCACCGCAGCCTCAACCTTCCAAGTAGCTGGAACTACAGGCGCAGGCTACCACGCCCGGCTAATTTTTTTGTTTATTGTAGAGATGAGGTCTTGTCAAGTTGCCTGGGCTAGTCTCGAACTTGCCGGGCTAAGGCAATCCACTTGCCTCGGCCTCCCAAAGTGCTGAGATTACAGGCTGAGCCACCAAGCCCGGCAAAGATGAGATGTTAAGCAGGGAAACTGGTTGTGAGGATGGAGTAAAAAGGTATGTGGAAATTCTACATACTTACCATTCATTTTTCTGTAATCCCAAAACTGCTCTAAAAAATTAAGTTAATTTTTAAGATTATGGTGAAAAACTTAATGTATCTCTCAATCAAATAGATTTCTTTTTTTTTTTAAGTTGGAGTCTCACTCTGTCGTCCAGGCTGGAGTGCAGCGGCATGCTCACAGCCACCACAGCCTTGACCTGCTGGGCCCAGGCAATCCTCTCACCAACCTCCCAAGTGCTGGGATTATAGGCGTGAACCATCACACCTGACCAGATTCCATTTTTAAAAGGAAAGAAAAAGCTAAAAGATATAGAGGAATTGAATAAAACAATCAATCATCTTGATTTTTAATAGATGATATTCCCTCATTAAATACGAAGTCTACCATAGAACAATGTTTAAAATCCTACAACTATGAAAGATACCAGTAGCAAATGCTTCACATCTCAGTTCTACTTTTAAAGAGTAAATAATGCTGGACGAAAAGGGATGGTGCAAGATTTCCTCATGCTACTCAGAACAGTGTGCAATTTAAAACTTATAAACTGTGTATTTCTGAAATTTCCCATTTAAAGTTTTTAGAATGAAGTTCACTATGGGTAACTGAAACTGTGGAAAGCAAACTTGTAGATAAAGGAGGACTACCGCAATATACCTCAATAAGATTTTATTTTAACAAAATCACATTTTTGGTAGAGTATTTCTCCACCAGTTATTCATCCTTGAAAGGTGGAGAGAAGGTAAGACAAGTGAGATGAGATAAGACCATAAGAGAGCAGACAGGTACATGTAGTTTTGTGGGTAGGCAGATGTGCATTTACTACAAAAGGAGAACAGAGAACCGTTCCATGCAATGGGAGTGACATGACACAAGACATGCAGAGGTCAAACTGAAAGGCACCTTTGGGGAAAAGAGTCCTAACACAGAGACTGGCAATGGCAAGAAACAGGACTCTGAGGGGAGATTATGGACACACACACATATACATACACACACACACACACACACACACACACACACACACACACACGTTGTGATGCAAAAGCATTTGAATTTTACCTTTAAGCAACAGAAAACCAGTGACTTCTTAAAAATAAAGTAAACGTATATGAGGATAGTATAGATAATTCTGATACAGAAAATCTGACCAGATTGAGAATAAAACCAGACAACTGAACAAAGTATTTATGCACCAAACCTGCTGACTTTCTTAGTGTTACATCTCTTCATGAAGACACCTTATTGTTATTTCAAATTTCACAAGTGAAGGAAAGGAAATTTCCTTTAGGAAATGTAGCAAGTGAAGATGCTACTGACATTTCTGTTACCAGAAAAAATGTAAAAGTTCTGAGACTGGAAAAAGTGACAGTTCAATCAGGAAATTTCAAGATTTAAAAAAAAAAAAAGCCAGGCTCGGTGGCTCAGCCTGTAATCCCGCGCCTTGGGAGGCTGAGGTGAGTGGATTGCCTGAGCCCGCGGGTTTGAGACCCGACTGGGCAAGCAAGACCTCATCTCTACAATAAATAAAAAAATTAGCCGGGCGTGGTAGCGCGCGCCTATAGTTCCAGCTACTTGGAAGGCTGAGGCGGAAGGATCGCTGGAGCCCAGCAGGTCGAGGCTATGGTGGCCGGGAGCGGCCACTGCACTCCAGCCTGGGTGACAAAGTGAGACTCCAACTCAAAAAAAACAAACAAACAAACAAAGAGAATTATAGCCCTTCAGGCTCAAAGTGAAACACGAATTAGATATACTATATATCTTGGGAGATAGAGAATTTGGTGAATGTGCCCTAAGTATTATAATTTAAGGTTAGTAAGAAATTTGAAAGAAAAAAAATCTATTAAATGGACATTTAAATTGTTTAAACAATATCAGAAGGAAATCTCTGAAACATGTAAGAATGGTTTTCTGAATACGTATGAAGTCTAAGGTTCTTTGTTCACGCTCCCATTCAGTTATACCCTTCACCATCAGACATCCCCTATCACACAGATACATTCTAAAAAATCAAAATTAATTTCTTCTGGTGAACAGATCAGTCACTAGAAGTAAATACAATTAAACATTTAATGACAGGCAAATATGTCAAAGTATAATATTAAATAACATAGAATTAGATACTGCCAGATCTAATACAATGAAATCCTGATGAATTTGATTTTTTTCCCTGAAATTCATTTATAACTTTTTTGAGGGTATACACCACAATTTCCTAGCAAGCTATCCAATACCCAAGACACAGGTACTCAGATGATTTTGAACAATTGCACAGATCTATTTGATATAAATATCAACCATTGGATTTTATAACAAAAACAACCATGGGATAAACTTGAGCAAATTGTGGGCTGAGATAAATGAGCCATAAGCAAATGAAAAAAAATAATAATAATAATAATATACACCACAAGAACACAGTAACAAACTGCCCTAAAAAAGACACTGTTTGTTAATTCTATAAATACTGATAAGTACCTCAATTAAACAATCTTGTATGCCTTGGGTCTAGAGTAAGATACAAATGTTTTGTGGTCACTTCAACTTGTCTTCAGAATCATGTTACAAGCTGTTATTCTCATTATAACATAATAAAATCTCCATTTTAATCAAAAACATGATTTCCCAGCTAATTATCTAATTAGATATACTTAGTTATAAAAACACATTTTTAATCAAAATCAAATTAATCTTCAAAAGGCAAAATTCTGACACCTCCAGAGATATTCACTAGATAGAATAAAAGCTAAAAAGGATAATTTCAAAGGAAGTAACAAGTTTTGAGCAACAACTACTGAGTTAATATCTATACAAATGCTACCAATATTTATACTAGTCTCAAGATGTACCTAGATACATAATTTCTGCCATACTAAATACAAATCAACCCCATTATTTGATAGCTATACTTTACAATTACAGTACAGCAATGTTTTTAACTTTTCTTTTCTTTCTTTTTTTTTTTTTTGAGTTGGAGTCTCACCCGTCGCCCAGACTGGAGTGCAGTGGCCGCTCCCGGCCACCGCAGCCTCGACCTGCCGGGCTCCGGCAATCCTTCCGCCTCAGTCTTCCGAGTAGCTGAAACTACAGGCGCGTGCTACCATGCCCGGCTAATTTTTTGGTTTATCGTAGAGATGCGGTATCGCCAAGTTGCCCAGGCGGGTCTCGAACCCGCAGGCTCAGGCAATCCACTCACCTCAGCCTCCCAAAAGCGCGGGATTACAGGCTGAGCCACCGAGCCCAGCTTAGCTTTTCACACATAACTTACAGATTAAAATTTTGGTGATTACATTCATATGTAAATGGTGGACTGGTACTCAAACTTCCCTCCAAAGTCCTTCTAGGATGCTCTCTTACAATGCAGAATACAAATGGTTAAAAACTATTCCCAGAATCCCTTGCAACTGAGGTTTTTACATGACTGCAAGAGGTCTGGATGTGTCAATCAAGTACATATGCATGAGCTTTGGAAAGGAAAGTCAGGTAGCAATGAGGCACAGGCTATCATTGCACCCATACTTCCTGCTTTTGGGGGGTGTTGAGTCAGGGCACAAATTTATTTTATCTATAGGTATAATGTACCTCTAAATTGTCAGCATGAGACTTGTACTCACAGTTACTCTGGACTAAGTAACAGAGGAGGGGGGAAGAGGTGGGGAAGCCCTTCTTGGAAACATTACAGGATAAGAATATGGGAAACAAGTATCAGCCAAAACTGATGAAAACAAAGATTCATAAACCCAACAGTCACACCATTTGTGCCCTACAGGCATTTGCCATTACAGGAAAAAAAGTAACTATAAATATAAGCTATATTCTTGGTGGCATCAAGAAATTAAAAGTACAACCACAAAAACAAGAGACCTCCAAAAGTATCAATGTGTCAAAGAACATTGATAAATCATCCCCATTTTAAGTGGAGACCATAAAGGAATGCAAACTCAAGGTAAGAGTGAACTGGATAAAACCCGTCATTCTCTAGAACTACAGCTGGGTTGCTTAAGCCCTTAGGAGTCCAAGGACCTCTCATGTGGAGCCTGGGCCGCTACAGTCACAAAGCACTACCGTTCAAAGGCATGTGGCAGAATAAAATGGAAAAATCACTATCAGAAAGAGTCCATCATCCTATTTAATAATGTATTAGTAAAAAAAAAGTAGATATGCGAGCATACAAAGATAATGAACAAGGTACATAAGAAACTAAACATCACAACCAAGAAACAGTACAAAAACCAGATAATAGCCGGGCTCGGTGGCTCAGCCTGTAATCCCAAGCCTTTGGGAGGCTGAGGTGAGTGGATTGCCTGAGCCCGCGGGTTCGAGACCCGCCTGGGCAACTTGGCGAGACCTCATCTCTACAATAAATCACAAAAAAAAAAAAAAAAAAATCAGCCGGGCGTGGTAGCGCATGCCTGTAATTCCGGCTATTCGGAAGGCTGAGGCGGAAGGATCACTGGAGCCCAGTCTGGGCGACAGAGTGAGACTCCAACTCAAAAAAAAAAAAAAAAAAAAAACCAGATAATACAAATAGCCTTAAGACTTCAAATATTGAAATTGTCAGACTTATACTACAAAACAACTAAGTTAATTATGTTCAAAGAAATAAAAGTCAAAATTAAAAATTTGACAAGAAATTATAAAAAGTATTAAATAATATTTTTTAAAGAACCAAACAGAAATTCTGGAACTGAGATATAAACAATTGAAATTAGAAACTCAATGGGTGACTAATTAAATACAGCACAAGAAAAAGAAACAGGCCGGGCAAGGTAGCTCAGCCTGTAATCCCAGCGCTTTGGGAGGCCGAGGTGAGCGAATTGCCTAAGCCTGTGGGTACGAGACCCGCCTGGACAACTTGGCGAGACCTCATCTCTACAATAAATCAAAAAAATTAACCCAGCATGG
This sequence comes from Tarsius wallacei, assembly GCA_963574415.1. Taxonomy (NCBI): domain Eukaryota; kingdom Metazoa; phylum Chordata; class Mammalia; order Primates; family Tarsiidae; genus Tarsius; species Tarsius wallacei. The sequence continues at coordinate 9,074 of CAUYQG010188951.1, read as the reverse complement.
TAGCGCGTAATTCCAGCTACTTGGAAGGCTGAGACGGAAGGATCGCTGGAGCCCAGCAGGTCGAGGCTGCGGTGGCTGGGAGCAGCCACTGCCCTCCAGTCTGGGCAACCGAGTGATACTCCAACTCAAAAAAAAAAAAAAAAAAAGAAAGAAAAGAAAAAGAAACAAGTCAGAAGAAATTATTCAAAAAAGATGAAAAATATCAGAGAGAGTAAGAAACACAAGAGATCCATTAAGAAGGTCAAAAATTAAAGTTATGTATTTATATATTTTAATTGGAAATCCAGAATGGGAAAGAAAAAACAGAAATTAATAAAGGCTACCAAAAGAAAAAGGTAATTATGTCCAAATAAGCAGAATGTAGAATGAAAGTGGATGTCTCACCAGAAATGGCCAAAGATAGTGAAATAATATGTTAAAGGAGTTTGAAAAAAGACTGGCCAAACTAAGGCTTCTAAGGAGAGTAAAAATGCGTTTCACTAATGGAGGAAAACAAAGTCACTGACTATCAACAAAAGACTTTGCCACAAGTAAATCTCATAGAGAAACTAAGAGAAAAAGGTAAATATGTGAGTATAATGAAATGAATGATGACTACTTACAATAATAAAGAAATAGCCTTGAAAGATAATTATACATAGGTCAGGAGACAGGAAATGGAATTAAAATAGTCTAAGCTCCCTGTGCAGTCTGGTGGGACAGGTGAAAAGATAATGATTGCTAATTAGACTTTGATAAATTAAGGATGTCTATTGTAATGTACAGGTTTTATCAAAAGATTAGAAGTACAGAAACCCCCAAACTAGTACAGGAAAAAAATTAATGACATATAACGCAAAAGAAAGCAAAAAAGAAGAAAGGAGGGGAGGGAAGAAGGGAACAAGGAAGGGAGGGGAAAAGTAAAGCTAGATACAGGACCAAAAAAGTATTTGAAAATATTACAAATTTAAATTCAAAGATATAGGGGTTTACATTCCACAGGGCAAATGGTGGACATTCAAGACAAAGATTATCAAACTGGGCTAAAAAAATTATACACTGCTTCGAGAGTCACATGTAAAATGTCTGAATATGAGTAACTCGAGAGTAAAAGGATGAACAAAGATACACCACGCAAAAGATAACCACCAGGAAAAAGACAGAAAACCGCCTATATCCCAGACTATTAGATTGCCTACAGTTGAGGAAAACTCATCTCAAAGTTACAAGGACACAAGGACTAAGACCAAGGCCTAAAGAGAACAGAAAACACCCCTCCTGCATCCATCACCAGGCTAACAAGGGCCCAAAGGAGTCTACCTCTGGGAAAGAGTCATGAGCATGAAGACAGATCTGTGAAACATGGGATCAGAAGAAAATCCTAAAGCTCAGGATACAGAGGAATGGAGACTGACCCTCAGGAAACCCAGTGGTGCCAAGAAGGATAACCATAGCAACAGAAAAACTTAAAGCTCAGCCTGGAGTGACTAACTCCCCCACCCCACCAACACCCGAAGGCCAAATGGAAGAAGAGCTGGTCCCATTTTCAGGTACAAGTATGCTTTCCTCAGTCTTCTTGTCCAGCAACACCCCTTAGCCATCAGCCCGTAATCTTCCCCACTCACCTGCCCTAGTCCTGGTCAACCATGAATTTTCTGTAGACCACGTGCTCTTTTTAATGGTATACTGGATCGAACACTGTCTCCCCAAAATTCATGTCCACCCAGAACCCGTGAATGTAATCTTATTTGGAAACAGGATCTTGGCAGATGTAATCAAGTTACGATGAGGTCATACTGAAATAGGATGGGCCCTAAATCTAACAAGACTGGTATCCTTATAGAAAGAGGGAACTTTGGACACAGAGGAGGCAACCATGTGATAACTGTGGCAGACTTGAGTTATGCTGCCACAAGCCAAAGCACACAAAGGACTGTCAGCAACCATCAGAAGCTAGGAGAGAGGCAAGGAACGGGTTCCTCCTCAGAGCCTCCAGGGAGGAAGCAACCCTGATGACACCTTGACTTTGGCCTCCTGAAATGTGAGAGAACACAATTTGTGTGTTAAACCACCCAGTTTATGATCATTTGTTATGGTAGCCCTGGCAAACTAATACAAATTCCACAAAACTAGAAACAAACTAAGTATTCATTGAAATTGAAGATAAATATATAGTGGCATTTTCCGCCAGGCTCGATGGCTCAGTCTGTAATCCCAGCACTTTGGGAGGCCAAGGTAAGTGGACTGCCTGAGCCTACCGGCTGAAGATCAGCCTGGGCAACTTGGTAAGACCTCGTCTCTACAATAAATCAAAAATTAGCCAGGCGTGATAGCACGTGCCTGTAGTTCTGGCTATTTGGAAGGCTGAGGCAGAAGGATCGCTGGAGCCCAGCACTTCAATGCTGGGATGGCCGTGTGTGCGCCAATGCACTCCAGCCTGGGCAACGAGGTGAGACTCCAACTCAAAAAAAAAAAAAAAATAGGGGCATTTTCTTCAAAGGAGTATTTTACAAGAGTTACATGAAACAGGCTGAATCTCACAAAAATAATATTGAAAAAATAATTCAGGCACAAAAGAATATATACTATATGAATATAAAGTATATATACTGTATTAATATAAAGTTTTTTTAAAGCAGGCAAAAGTAATTTACAAGCTGAAACTAAAATCTATATGGAAATGTAATGAACCTGGTAGTAGACAAAACAATCTTGAGAAAAGACAAACTTGAAGGATATACACTATTAGATTTTAAAACCTATTATAAAGCTACTTTAATTAATAAAATATGATATGAACATAGACATAAACAAAAGGGACATGAATTCAACAACAACAAAAAAAGAGAAACAGACTCTCATATGTGGTTAATTGACTTACAATAAAATGTGCCAGTGCAATATAATGAGGGCAAGGAAAGACTTTTCAACAATGGTGCTGGAACAAGTGGAGGATATCTACATGAATAAAATGAGCCTTGAACCCTTTTTCATACTATGCACAAAAGTTATTCAAGATGGAATGCAGGCTCCAACATAAAAGCTGAAACTAGAAAGCTCCTAGAAGAAAACATAGGAGGATATATTTTCAATACGGGATAAGCAAAGATTTGTAAGAGAATGCAAAAAAGCCGGGTTTGGTGGCTCAGCCTGTAATCCCGCACTTTGGGAGGCCAAGGTGAGTGAATTACCCGAACCCACGGGTTCGAGATCCACCTGGGCAACTTGGCGAGACCTCACCTTTACAATAAATCAAAAAAATTAGCCGGGCATGGTAGCGCATGCCTGTAGTTCCAGCTACTTGGAAGGCTGAGGCGGGAAGGATCGCTGGAGCCCAGCAGGTCGAGGCTGCGGTGGCTGGGAGTGTGACACTGCAGTGAGACTCCAACTCAAAAAAAAAAAAAAAAAAAAAAAAAAACTAACCCTAAAATAAAAATTGATAAATTTTACTTCTACTCATCAAAAACTACTAGACAAGGGAGAAAATATTTGCCATATATATATATACACACACGTATATATATTCCCTAAAAAACTCACATGCAAACTATGAAAAGAACTACATAAATCAATAATAAAAATACAACCTAATAAAAAATGTCAAAAGAATTGGACACTCTACAAAGGAGAATATACAATGACCATATACACATGACAAGATGTTCAACATCATTAGCCAGCATGAAAATGCAAATTAAAACCCCAGTGATATACCACTATACACTCATTAGAATGAAAAATTGTAAAAGATTGACCATACCCATGGTCACTGTTGACGGGAATTTAAAATGGTACAACCATGTTGAAAAACAATTTGGAAGTTTCTTATAAAGTAAACATACACCTGGCTTATGACACAGCAAATTCACTCCTACCTATTTACCCAAGAAAAATAAGAATAGATGTCCACAAAAAGGCTTGTACAAGAATGTTTATTGACACTTGATTATATAGCAAAAAATTGAGAAACAATTTCACACTCTCCCAATAGAAGAATGAATAAAGAAATGATGGTAAATTTGTACAATAGAATTCTTCTTATCAATAAAAAGGAATGAACTACTGACATACACAACAATATGGATGAATCTCAAAGACATTATGTTAAATGAAAGACACCATACACAAAATGAATATGTACTGTAAGAGCAGACAAAACTCATTTATAAGATGGAAATCAGAATATGGGGACTGACTAGGAAAGATGATAGCAATATTCTATGTCTTATCTAGGGTATACGGTACAGGCTTATATACATTTGTCAAATGAACGGAACACCTATAAATTGGGCATTTTAATATATATAATTATACCTCAATAATATTTTTAAAACAAGGAAATTCAGACAAAAATGACTGCTGTGTAGGAGTGCATAATTCAAAGGAAGAACTATCTGGAAATGCAAGAAAGTGTTGAGAATTCAATCAGAATAGAAGACAGCGCTAGGGAAGATGGAGGCGAAATAACTGAAAAACAAAATGGGTAAAACAGGCTAGCGTTTTTGTACTTTTAGACCCAACTGATGTTTACATAGATTTTTGCTTTATAATGTGTTCAATTATACATCTGTGTTCTATGTGTGTTTCTGTATACAGATAGTTCACAATTTAAACAAAAGAAAGAAGGAATAAAGCCACCAGCTATAGCGCCAATGGCTTCCAGAGATCTTGACTGAAACCATGGAAGCATGTTCCTAGTGTCAGTAGTTCCAAGGGCAGCCACTGGGTTTCATAACTGTGAACTCATAACTGTGAGTGCTTAATTTCCTAACTGTGGCAGAGGTAGCAGTTCCTTTAGGAACCTGGCTGAGGGGTATTGCAGTGGGAATCACTACTGGAAGTTCACTCTGGGTACCTTTCCTTCCTCCATTCCTCCAAAGATTTTGTAATCACTTAATCCGTATTTATAGTAACTACAGTAGTTTCTCTTAACAGTACCTGAGCCCTGACAAATACAGTTCATCTGGAAAGGTTTAAGAAAACGTTGAAGTGGAATTTCCAACATAAAGTACTAACCATGACAAAGCAGAGGTCTAGACATTGAACTTTACATTAGAGGGCTACCTAAAAGTAGGAGGTAAACAATGGGTACACATGGACATAAAGATGGAAATAACAGACACTGCGGACTCCAAAAGAAAGGAGGGGCGGGGGTGAGGGTTGAAAATTACTTCTTGGGTATGGGTGCAATGGTTACTAGTTGGGTGATGGGTGTACTAGAGGCTCAAATACCATCATTACACCATATGTCCATGTAACAAATCTATACATGAACCCTTGAATTTGAAAATAAAATCAAACTTAAAAATCAAAAGAAATAAATTAAAGGGAGACTTACCCATCGTTCCTAACAGATGTCTTAGCACAAGCATAAAAGCTAAAGCTTTACCTAACTGTTTATGGCATTGACTTTGAACTTATAAAATAAAGGGTGGGTAGGGAAAGGTGAAGGACAGCAGCATGGAGAGGAATAAAAACCAGTTTTTGCTACCTGGAGTCTTGTATTCATTTCCAAGAAGTAAAAATTCTTCTTCGAATCCACAAGGAACTCCACGGTTCCAGCGGAGGAATACTTCACGGCTCTGGCCAGAGCTACAGCTTGTTCTCCCATCGCCCTTCGTGTCTCAGCATCCAAAAAAATGCTACAAATTCACAAAGATTATTCCTCTACATGTTGAACAAACGTCACATTAATCTTTTGTGTGCATTAAATACAAGTCTTCTCAAAGTTTTCTCAGACACAGACCATCTATAACAACTTGGGAGTTCATAATATTATATGCCTTATATGCTGAATATTTTATCAAGTATAATATACTTAAATAAATCAACTTCAGATTTTTATAAAACCCTTGTTCTTTTTACACTATATGGCAACTTCAATCCATACAATTTACAACTACTCCAATTTGCAAAATTTACATATATATTCGGAATGCTTCAGGCTAAAAACAAGGAGAAAAATACATTCTTAGAAACTAACATATAGTATTACATCTCATTGTCCATGGATTCCATATTTGTAAATTTGCCTACCTACTAAAAATCCCCAAGTCAATACTGAAGGCACTTTTGTGGTTGTTCATGAACAAGCACAGAAAGACAAGAAATCTGAGATTCCCAACATGCTGAGGCTGAACAAGATGATACCCTGCATTCTTGTTTCATTCCTCATACTATATGTAGTATCCTTTTCAAAAGCTATTTAGTGCTATGTTTTTTGCATTTTTGTGCTTTTTTGGGAGAAGGATGATTTCACTATTTAAAATGCCCCCCTGAGCACTGTGCTTTAGTGCTGTCTAGTGTTCCTAAGCACAAGAAGATTATAAAGTGCCCTACAGGGAAAACTTGTGTGAGATAAACTCCGCTCAGTCATACAGGATAGTTTTGTTGGCAGGATCGTGCGTTCACTATTAAACAACCTAGATATTAAATCAGGTGCCTTCCAACAGAAACACTCATAAAACAAGGCTATGTATTAATCCGCTGGCAAAAGTCCTATGAGCAGAGGCTCATAGAAACCTAACCCTGAACTTCCCCTAGGAGCAATTGTTCAGTATTCGTTAATGCAGTATGCACAGTGCCTCTCTAGAACATGGCTGCCACAAATAACAAGAATCCAAAGGACATCTAATAAATCCTAAAACTTTTGTTACAAAATACCAAGCAGGAAAGTTAAACCAAAATGGTTTTGACAAACCCTGAAAAAAAATATCAAGCCACTTCTGCATTTTTACAGATTTTGCTTCAATGCAAGAAAGGCTCTGAAAAATAAAACTATAAATGTTTTCTACTTATGGATTAAAATTATTCTCAAATGAGTAAGATTTAGATGACATGTAAAATTTTTATTATAGAATAGTATGTACTTGTCTCTGATATGTAACAATTACCAATATATAGCCACTCTGACTTTATCTATGCTACATGCCCACTTCTCTACCAGGCCCACCCACTTGTTTTTTAATTTTTAAAATAAATCCCAAATTAGAAATAATTTCACCTGTAAGAACTTCTATATCTGTTTCTACAAGATAACACAATCACACTTTAAAAATTAGCAAGAACTCCTTAAAAGTATTTAATATCCAGTTAGTACTCAATTTTCCCTTAGTGTCTCATAAAAGTCTCATATAGTTTGTTTCTTTGAATCAGGTCCAAATAAGGTCCAAGAACTGCCATTGGTGGGTTTCTGTATCTTAAAATTCTTTTCATCTGCAATGCCTCCTCCCCTTTTTCTTAGCTAAGGATCTGGTCATTTTTCTGTCTCATTCCTCACATTCTTGGTTCAGCTACATGCAACCCCATGGTGTCTCTTAACACTCATATATCTATTTCGTATAAACTGCTAGTTAGATCTAGAGCCTTGAACAGATTTGAGTTGAACTGAAGTGGGAGAGAGGGCAAAAATACTTGACAGGTAGGTTGTGTACTTCCTACTGTCTTCCTTTTGGAGATATTAGGATTAATCCTAATACGTTAAGGTGTTATGAATCTTACCTATTACAAATATAATTCTATATCCATCTAATCTATAGATGACATTTCAACAAAAACTGGTGGATAAAACTAGTGCAACCAAAATAAGAAAACTCAACTAAAGACTAATATAACATTTAGAGACTCTCAGTGCAGTTGATCAAAACTCTATTTTTGTCCTGTCTAGTCTTATCCCTTCTCTTGCCATAAACCATGCCAGTGAAACACAGAGACATGAGTGACCCTAGGAATGTCCTCAAAGCACAGCAGTAGATTCTTACTCCAAAAACTAAAAACCATGTGTTCCATTCATTTTAACATTTTACAGTGTACAAATACATGTCAAGTCGCTATTAATGATGAGTTCTAGTTTTTTTTTTATTTTGATTCCTAATGTTTTAAATTTTCCTCTCAATTAATAATAAGATGGTCATATGTAAAACATATTTCTAGACAGAAAAAACAAGCAAAAATCATAATCCAAGATTCCCAGTCTGTGAAATATTTTTATTCTAGGTAAGACTTGAGTAGGTTTTGAATAAAAAGAGAAGTTAATTGAAATAGACAGGATAAGGCAGGCAAGAAAATACAAAATTACAACAAAAAACAGGTGTCAGAGACTATTACTTTCTACCAGCATCCCTTCTCCCCATCTTCCAAACTACAGTACTAGTACCAGCTGAGCACATGGTTTCTTAGGGAAAAAACACATTTCTAACTTTCTCTAGCTAAGTGCCTATCTTCAGGTCAACTCCAACTGATCAATCCTGGTAGCTTCCAGGATCTTCATAAAGATATACGGAGCAGACTCCTTTTGCTTTCCTTCTTCCTTCCTTCTTATATCCTAGTCCTAGACCATGAGACAGATGGCCACATCTTGTGTAGCTACAGTGGGCAGTTCTTCACAACATGCTGGCTGGTTTGTAAGCATAAGCATCCCAAGAGAACGGGAAGGGGAAGCTGGCAGTTTCATAAGGCCTGGGCTGGACACTACCATGTTTTCTGTTGGTCGGAAGTCACAGAGCACAGAATCAAGGGTAAGGAACACAGATTCTTCCCCCACTGCTCAATGAGAGAAGAGTTAACAGATTTGTGGACTATATTTTAAAACTACTACACTGCCAGGTGTTGTGGTTCACACCTGTAATCCCAGCACTTTAGGAGGCAGAGGCTAGAAGATTGCCTAAGCCATGGGGTTTGAGATCAGACTGGGCAACATAGCAATACCTCGTCTCTGTAATAAATCAAGAAAATTAGCCAGGCGTGGTGGCATTAGTCCCAGCTACTTGAAAGCCTGAGGCAGAAGGATTGCCTGAGCCCAGCAGGTCATGGCTGTGGTAGCCATTACCATGCCACTGCACTCCAGCCTCCACAACAGACTGAAACTCTGACTCAAAAAAATGTAAACAAACAAATTAAATAAATAAAATAAAACTACTATATTTTTTAAAAACTAATATAACTAAAATAGGGCTTAATTTTTACCATTACTCTGTAATTCAAAATTCACAGCCAGGCACAGTGGCTCACACCTGTAATCCCAGCACTTTGGGAAGAAAAGGTGAGAGGCTTGCCTGAGCCCAGGGGTTTAAGACCAGCCTGGGCAACTTGGTGAA
>CAUYQG010188950.1:0-19500 GCA_963574415.1 Tarsius wallacei | reverse complement strand
CGATGGTGTCCGGCTGTAGCAGTGAGAGCGAAGAGTGTCTAGACCGCGGCGGCTAGCCCAGCCGAGCCGCTTGCCGTGGGTGCGGGGCGGGCCGGGTGGAGCCGCCTACAGCGTCCCGCTGCAATGATCTGTGGCGTTGGTATCGGTGGTGGTCAGTAGCGGTGTCTTGGCCGTAGAGGCGAGCCGAGCCGCTCGCGACAGTGGGGCTGCCGCCCCAGAAGCCGGTGGTATCGCTGGGTCCCCAGCCGCTGGCGGTGGCGGCAATCACTGAGCCGCTTGCGGCAGTGGCGCCACCGGGTCGCTGGTAGCGGCTGCGGTGGTGGTGGGTCCCGGGTCGCCGTTGGCACCTCGGGGCAGCGGCACCTGCGGCGTGGGCACCCCCTGGATCGCTGGCGTGGGTGGGCCCCGGGTGGCCTCGGCGGCGGCGGCGTCTGCAGAGTCGATTATATTGTTTTATTAGCACTGGATTCTGAGACATGGCCGTGGAAAACAAAGGACTGGGTCCACTGCTTTTATCATTTAGCACATTTAGTACTAAAAGAAAAATGTTTCCTCTTTCCACTCTGTCTGATTTGAAGATCCCACCTGATTTTCCTTTGCATCTCAAATTTCACATCTCTATTGTTTCACTTCCTTGTTGCAAGTATGTGGGTCTCTCTTCTGCACCTCTGAATGCAAGGTGAGTTTCTCCCTGCTTCCCCTCTAGTCCTTGGATGTAGTTTATAAATGACAGCTTGTCTTGTGCTTTCCAGTTTGTTAAACACATCCTTATACCTTGTCTCGCTGGATCTTCATGATATTCCCTTAAGGAACTCAGGAAAGAGAAAAGGCATTGAAACTGCTAAAGGTACAGTCACTGAAGCCAGACAAAGTTGAGTTTGGGTCCCTACTCCCTTACTTCTTCTTTTTCTTTTTTTTTTTTTTGAGATGAGATGTTGCCCGGCTGAAGTCCAGTGATATGATCATAGCCCACTGTAACCTTGAACTCCTGGATTCAAGTGATCCTCCTGTCTCAGCCTCTTGAGTAGCTGGGACTACGCATGAACCACCATGTCTGGTTAATTTTTATTTATTTATTTATTTATTTATTTATTTATTTATTGTAGATAAGTTCTCACTATGTTGCCTAGGCTGGTCTCAAACTCCTGGCCTCAAGTAATCCTCCCACCTTGAACTCCCAAAGTGCTAGGATTATAGGCAAGAGCCACTGGGTTTGGCCATCTTTACCATTTTTTAAAGTGTACAGTTCAGTGGTAATAAGTACATTTATATTCTTTATTTTCTCTTTATTTTGCACTCCCACACCCATCTTTCCAGGTCTTTGCTAACTGCCAGTCTATTCTCTCTCTTAGTCCAGAAGTTAATATGGAGTTTGGTTAAGAGCTTAGACTCTAGTGCCTGGTTTCCTGGGCAGAATCTCTACCATTGGCCAGTCATGTGACCTTGGGCAAGTTAGTAAATATCCTGTGCATCGATGTCCACATCTGGAAACTGGGTATAATGATATTATCTCCAAATCAGAAGATTGTTGTGAGTATTAAGAAAGTCAATACATGTAAAACAAAACCTGTCATGCAGTAATCACTGTGTAAGTTTTACTGTGGTAAGTCATTATTTTAAAAAATATGTATTTTTGACCTGTGAACAAAATTAACACATCAACATTGTAGACATCCTTGGAAATCTCTCTCTTGTTCTCCTACTTAATGGTCTTTAAGTGAGTTTTAGCAAACAGTGCTCTGAACTATTCAGCCAATGCTGAACAGGGGCGGTTGCACATTCTCCGTCAACAACAACATGTAACCAAGAGAGAACAGAATTGAAATTGAGGCCAGTGTTTTTTCTTTGGTGTTGGTTGCTTGTTTGTTTTCTAGAAGTATTTGCTGTCATTTTAGTGTGGCCTCTCTGTGCTTCTCTCCCTCTGGCAAACAGCCACTCACTCCAGAATCTAGGAAGATGACAAAGTTCTAGGTGTGCTGACCTGGAAAAAGAGAACATAAACACCTATAACTTTTCCAGGAGAGGGAAGGAAATGTTTTCTCCATGATCACTCCTCATGTGATCTCCCTGACAATGTCAGCAAACACCTTTGCCTTCTCAGTTCAACAAGATGCCAGATGACATTCCCAAGTGCCAGCTGTTACCAAGCAGCACTTCCAGTCACATTCCTTTGAACTACAAGGAATTTTTTTTAAGTAGGTCAAGTATAGGGAACCATATAATTTAACACCTAACCCAGGAAATTTTAAGGTGAAAGGGGGCACAGTTAACAGTAACACCAAGTGGCAGGCAAAAACCAGCATGGGTGGCCTTCCTAGAGGTGCTCACAGCTGCTTATTCATCAGCTTCACTCCCAGGTCCCAGGTATGCAACTGCTCTGTAGCGGGGCCTCTTCATGAGAGCTCTGACTCCCAGAGCCAAATCCCTGTAGGGGATTCAAGTTGTCCCCCGCTTAGTCTCCTTGACTAGGATAGAGAAAGTAAATGTTCCTCCCAAACAGAGAGACTCGCATATTTCCTCATTAAGGAAGGAAGAGATTTTATTCCGGTACCAAGCCCATAATTAGCACAGGCTTCATGAGTATTTGATGAATGAATAGTGTTTTCAAGATAGTAAAACAGATAACATTGATTAAGCGATTTCTCTATGACAGGCATTTTACATGTATCACCTCATTTGATCCCTACAGAAACCTCAGTCAGTAAGAGACATCTCCAAATAACAGATGAGGAAATAGAGGCATAGAAAAGTTGAATGATTGTCCAAGGTCACAAAGCCAGAGGCTAGTGGTAGAACCAAGACCCAAAACCAAGTCTTTCTATCACCAGTCTGCTTTTTTAATCACAAAGAACAATAATGATAATAATAAGAAACAATGTTTGCCAGGCATAGTCATAAGCATTTTATATGTATTATATATACACATATATTTAATAACACTAATTATATATACATAAATATTAACTATAACACTAATGTCCTACGTTAGTAGGTCTTTTTATGCCTACCTTGTTCAAAGGAGTGTGGCTGGAAGTGCTGCTTGGTAACAGTTGGCATTTGGGAAGCATTTGATATATATTATATATACACATATATTAGCTAATAACACCATTATATATACACAAATATTAACTAATAAAACAAATGCCCTAGGCATTCATGTTATTTTTATGTCTACCTTACAAGTGAAGAGACTGTGGCTCAGAAAGTTTAAATGACATGTCCATGGTTACACAGCTCTTAAATGTTTTGGCTGACAGATCAACCCAAGTAATTGGGTTTGGAGACCCATCCTCTACCCACTTCTGCTGTCTCTCAACCTTGCTACTCTGTTACTTATGACGACCCAAGACAATACTGTTTGGGTGGGAATTCTTCTCTGATAAAATTAACACTCAGGACTGATAAAATTAGCACTCAGGCAGACACTTTCATCCAACGTAAGAAATCATTATCATTTATTTGGCCCAGGGCTCCCCAGGAACTGTCAGGGACATAGCAGGAGACATGTACCTTAGCTCTCTAGAATTGTAAAGTTCATCAGGACTGAGAGTATGTAAGTAGCTACTGAATACTAGGCAGGCCCTAATACTGTACTAGGTCCTTTCACATTCCCTGCTTCCTTTGATCTGCACTACCATTCTGGGATGTTAAACATTGTTTCCCTCCATTTAATAAATAAAGAAGCAGTGATGTTGAGGAGAGAAAAAGACCCCTCAGCTGTTGGCCCTGGTCCTACCTGACCAGGAATTCTCCTAGATCACATCTTTCGATCAACCAGCTTCACACATTGCAGCAGCATTCATATTTAATTTTTTCTTTATATTCTGCACACACACACATACACACACACGAAAAGACTAACTATTTAATAACTAAATAAAGAACTGATTGTTGGGTTCAGTGTTTATTCTAATTCATGCAGGTACATAAAGTTCACTTTAGACAAAAATAAGGCTGTATCACATATGTGAAAGAAAATCAGTTCATATTTACAACCTCATAAAACTTGCTGCAAATGCTTAGGTGAAAAGATATACTTAGGTGAAAGAATGTCTCACTAGCTGTGGTCTGGAGGAGGTTCAGGCAGTTCTGAAAACTAAGAGCTCGAGTAATCTATGAGGATAATATATTCTAACTACTAAATGAACAGGGCAGTCTGAGAATATTGAATTCAAATGAATTTTCCTATCTTTGCAAAACCACTGTAGAACATGACATGAATGAGGCTTATGACATATTCAGAGGATTAGCATTCCTACCTGAGATATTCTGGCAATTTTTTTACATTTATAGAGGCAGATTCACTCCCTGCACTGAGGTTGGTGATACCCAGGCTCATAATTCATTAAACCAACAACAACTATGCCTCCAGCATTATTTGTGCATTCTGAGAAGATAAGAACAAAAATGTGGTCCTACCCTCAAGAAACTTACCATGTGATCCCAATGGATTTAAAGAAAAAATGAACTGGAGCCTATTTGTTTACAGGCACCAAAATCCACTCACAATTACTCAAAGAAAGAAGAGATTTGATGTCAGAAAAGTGGAATCTTAAGGAACTCAGATTCAGAGATCACAACCATGTTCTTATGCATTTCTCCTTCTTTCTGGGACTACCTGGTATCACTCCCTCATCTCCATTCTTAAGGTTTTTCTCACCTTTCTTTCTCCACCAGACCCCACTGCATTCACACATCCAATTGGGGGTTGGGGGGAAGTGCTGTTGATCTAACAGCAAACATTTCCTCAAAGGAATCAAGATATTGCCCAAATACTAAGAAACACTTAAAACTACTCAAAATCGTGACTTACAAGAGAAGGAGGTGACATGTTGGGGACTCCTTGCCTTATTGACTGTGCCTACAGGGATGAAGTAGTCTGGCTCATCTTGCATGGGTTTTGAAGTTGGTCTTCTGAATCTTATTTCCTCTGCAAAGGAGCCATTTTCCAAAGAGGGATCATAATTTATAGATATGTTCCACCTATATGAAGGTCAGAACTGCAGCACCTATGCCTCCCAGGACACAAAGAAAGGAAAATGGCCTCTGAGGGCCTCTACCCCTGAGCCTGCAAGAAAGCACATAGCCATTTCACAGCTGCCTTGGACCAGAACTTACTGACTTACAATATTATCCACTCCACAAACACTAATGGAGAGCAAATCGGATCCAAAAACACATCTCAAAAATCATCCACCATGGCCAAGTAGGCTTCATCCCCAGGATGCAGGGCTGGTAAAACATTCACAAGATCATAAATATAATTAAATACATCAACAGATGTAAAAACAAGAACCACATGATTATCTCATTAGATGCAGAAAAGGCTTTTGATAAAAATCCAGCATCACTTCTTGATAAAAACCCTCAACTACCTAGGTATAGAAGGAACATATCTCAAAATAGTAAGTGCCACCTATGACAAACCCACAGCTAACATATTGCTAAATGAACAGAAACTGGAAACATTTCCCCTGAAAACTGGAACAAGACAAGGCTGCCCACTCTCACCCCTCTTGTTCAACACTGTGTTGGAAGTCCTAACTCAGGCAATTAGAAAAGAGAAGGAAATCAGGGGTACCCAAATAAGAAAAGAGGAAGTCAAGTTATCACTCTTTGCTGATGATATGATCCTATACCTTGAAAATCCAAGACAATCTGTCAAAAACCTGCTTGCAATGATAAAGGACTTTGGCAAAGTCTCATGGTACAAAATAAATGTGCAAAAGAAAGTTGCATTCCTGCACACCAACAACAAGCAGGTAGAGACCCAAATTAAAAGCACAATCCCATTCACAATAGCCACCAAAAAGAAAAAGAAAAGAAAAGAAAAGAAAGAAATACCTCGGCCTCTTCCTAACCAGAGAAGTGAAAGAACTTTACAATGCGAACTACAAAACACAACTCAAAGAAATCCAAGAAGACACAAACAAATGGAAAAATATTCCATGCTGATGGATAGGCAGAATCAACATTGTTAAAATGTCCATCCTATCAAAGGCAATCTACAGATTCATCGCAGTACCCATTAAGTTACCAACACCATTCTTCTCAGAACTGGAAATGACAACACAGAAATTCATATAGAAACATAAATGACCACGAATAGCCAAAACAATCCTTAGCAAAAGAAACAAAGCAGGAGGTATCACACTTCCAGACTTCAAATTTTACTGTAAGACTACAGTAATCAAAACAACCTGGTGTTGGTACAAGAACAGGCACATAGACACATAGACCAATGGAACAGGTTAGAGATTCCGGGAGCAAAGCCTCAATTTCTCAACCAACTCATCTTTGTCAAAGCTTCCAACAACAACCACTAGGGAGAGGGGAACCTATTCAGTAAATGATGCTGGGAAAACTGACTGATCACATGCAGAAGACTGAAACAGGACCCCTACCTATCACCATACACAAAAGTTAACTCAAATATAAGAATCTTGGAAAATGCAGGAGACACCCTTATGGAAATTGGAACTGGCAACCAATTCCTATTCAGAACCCTAAATGCCAATACCTTAAGAAATAAGATAGGCAAGTGGGACCTCATCAAACAGAATAGCTTCTGCAAACCAAAAGAAAACATCACGAGAGCAGGGAGACAGCCCACAGAATGGGAAAAACTATTTGCCAACTGTATATCTGACAAAGGTCTAACACCTAGGACCTATGAGGAACTCAAATGTGCCAAAAGGAAAAATAGCACAGCCCCATTAAAAAGTAGGCAAAAGATATGAATAGAAGCTTCTCAGAAGAAGATATACGGGCAGCCTACAGACACATGAAAAAGTGCTCAGCCTCACTCATTATCAGAGAAATGCAAATCAAAACCACATCAAGATACCACCTAACCCCAATAAGAATGGCCATCATTAATAAAACAAACAACAATAGATGCTGGTGAGAATGCAGAGAAAAAAGAACGCTTCTACATTGCTGGTGGGAATGCAAGCTAGTGCAACCTCTTTGGAAGACAGTGTGGCAGTTTCTGAGAGAACTGGACATGGACCATCCAGAATTCCCCTATTGGGAATATACCTGGAGGGATTCAAATCATTCTACAAATAAAGATACCTGTACACATCTGTTTGTTGCACATCTACTCACAATAGCAAAACCATGGAACCAACCATGATGCCCATTGAAACTGGACTGAATTTTTAAAAAGGTGGTACATATACACAATGGAATATTATGCAGCCATAAAGAAGGACAAAAATATGGACTTTGCAGCAACTTGGATGGATCTAGAGTTGATCATACTCAGTGATCTATCACAGAAACAAAGAACAGAGTACCATATGTTCTCACTTATAAGCGGACCTTGAACAACTATAATACTATAGGAAAGGGATTGGCAGTAGTGGGAAACTGTCAGGGGAAGGGGTGTGGATTGGCAGTTAGGGAAACTGCTAGGGGAGGGAGGGGCATACCTCATCAACAAGGGTACCTGCATTATCAACGTCTGTATACTTAACCCTGAATTGTACCGTACATCTTTATAATAATAATAATAGCATGTTCCACCTATATGAAGGTCAGAACTGCAGCAGCTATGCCTCCTTGGACACAAAAAAAAGGAAAGTGGCCTTTGATGGCCTCTACCCCTGAGCCTGCAAGAGAGCACACAGCCATTTCACAGCTGCCTTGGACCAGAACTTACTGACTTACAATATTATCCATTCTACAAGCACTAATGGAGAGCCTGAAGCAATGTTTGGCAGGGGAAATCCAGAGTTAGGCAACATAGTCACCAACCTAAGGATTCTGAATCCTACTAAAGAACATTAATATGCCTGTAACCAGCCATAATATAAGGCAGAAAGTAGAACATGCCTCTGAATGAAGAGAGGAAACGAGAGTTTTTTAAAAGACAATTCTATGCCAGCACTGAAGCCTCCCATTCTCCCTGAAGGACGGGTTAATACACAGGGGGTAGCTCAGGTTCAGAGGGATGGAGGACTTTGTCAACAGCCACGCTGTGAGTCACAGGAGTTGATCCTGCTACTTTCATGGTGGTGGTGGCTTCTTCCTAGAGCAGCACATTGCCCAAAGAGGGTACAGAAGACCCTGAGAATGCAGAGTTACCTTCTCAGGGGAGCAGACAAGACTGCATTGGTAAAAGTTCCACTCAAATTGGTAGAATTGTTATGTAAAATTAAATTACTAGTGTACTTTCAGCTGTGTGTGAGGAAGTAGATTTTGGAAGCTGTGTTTGAAGTAGGCACAATAAGTGATTGATGATGACAAAGACAGCCTTAGAAGTTTCAAGAACAGACTCCAAAATAGCACTAAATGGGGCCATTTTGTGTAGGAACAAATAGACCTATGCCCTCAACCAGCCCTATATTACAATGTTATATGGATTCATGCTCCTAAAGATGTCTCTGGATTATCAAAAAAATTGATAGATTACACTGACATGTTGTCTAAGATAATTAGAATGTGCAATCAGGGCTCTTGATTGGCTCTCAGTGTGTCTCAGGCTAGCTGTGTGGTATTGCACAAGTCAATTAACTCCCTTGGACCTCAATCATCTCACTGGTAAACCGAGAGCTATGGTGACTCTTAAAGTCTTTGATTACAAACAGGGTGATACCAGAGAGAAAAATTATTCCCACTCATTCCACCCCAGCAACCCTTGTGAAGAAGAACCACATTCTTCCCTCTGGACCATCCACTTCATATAGTTGCTTGTTCCAAAGATGATATCTTGCTACTTCCTCTCTCTGCTTCATTTCCCCTAAAAACCCTTCCTTACAACAGCTCTACCTTTGCCCAGGTTGTCACTGTTGACATCATGACTATACTTGTTTTAAAATTGGGGGCACTTTGCTACTTACTAAAAAGTTTTTTAAAAATTAATATGGCAAAATTACTTTTACTTAGTATTTTTAGGTCATAAGTCATGTTGTTTTGATGCTCAGTTAATTCTGCCATCTATAGGCAGCACAAGTCCCTTGATTTTCATTTCAAAATGAAATGAAAATTCTTTTCATTTCAAAAATGAAAACATGTGGCAGAGAAACCATTGAGGCCCCTGGCTTCTATGCTAGAGGATGCCAAGGCTGAATGCAGACCTGAACAAACTGCTTATTATTCTGCTGGAAGCCTTGGCAATAGAATGAAGATTTGGGGATACAGTTTATTGCCTATCCCAATTGCCCTACCTCATGTTCAAAGGTAGGGTCAATCTAGATCAGAAAATGTGTTTTGAAGTCTCTAGCCCCCATGTCCTAGGAGGGTACTTGAAGTTACAGCATTAGAAGTACAGTTCCCAGAGCCTTAGAGGTTCTTTAACCTCCAGAGCACAAGTTCAAAACCAAATATCCCCAGGGGAGTTAAAACCTTAACCCAAGAATGATAAATAGGTTTTATCTAAAGTGCCAGCTTTGATCAATTGATAATGACTGCCTGGAGCATTGTACTAAGAAAGATTCTTAAACTGTTCCCCAGGGAGATAGTCAAAACATTTAACAGCATAAACGTCAGCATAAACGTCAGATGCCAGACTGGAGCAATCTATTATAGGCCCAGTTAAGTCCAACCCACATCCTAACCCTAACCCCTGGGGCTCTTCCAGGACCCTGAAGGTTTGGGTGTTAACCCTTTAGTTGCTGGATCAGTGAGAGGGGTTCAAGGGGAGCACTCAAGGCCTCAGCTATTTACCAAAGGTTGCAGAAATGGTTCAATGTCTAAACCACCTGATTCTGGGCTTAATATCGGGCTGTTTCCTGGTCCGTGGGAAGTGAACAGTGTCTGCCTTAGGGGTGGAGAAACAAAAGAGGGCACAATACCATGGTTAAGTATTTGTCTGTGACCTTTACCTTCTAAAGAATCCATGTTTTTCTCAGGAGGGTCATGAGACCAGAAACTAGCATGTTGTAGGTACTGTAAATTTTGACTGGTACAAACAGAGTTGAGAAGGTGAACCTTGGATGTAGTCATACTGGACATGGGCCCATTGATTTGTATTTTATTGTCAGCAGTCTTTTTGTTGACATAAACCCAGAGTACTCATTGGTCATGATGCAATTTTGGTGACACTAGCTTTAGAAAGCTAAAAATGATAAAATTGTTTCTATTTAGTTTCAATTAAAATTATGGGTAGAATTAAGCCTATTAGTCTGACACAGGTGGTCACTTTCAGACCCTAGAAACCCCCAAAAGATGGCCAAGTTCTCCTGGTCCTTTGTGGATGCTAATTAGTGGATTTTAGGAAGAGGGCAGCCTAGTGTTAGCTTGCATGTTGCCCTAGCAAGTACGGCAAATATGAGAGAGATTTAGACCCTTGTACCCTTGGAAGACATCTATGTGCATCAGAAACACCTGAGGAGTGTGTTAAAATGCAGATTCATGGACCCCACACTAAAAGATTCTAGCAGCATAAATCTGCATTTTAACAACTTTTCAAATTAACTCTATTTTAGGTTGTGGATCACACTTTGAGAAACCTTAGTCAGTGCAATAACATCCTTGCCAGCCCTCCTGTTTCCACTCTGGCCTCTTTCCAATCATTCTCCATTCTATAGCTGGATAGAAGCCTCAAAAACCTAAGTCAAATCATGTTGTTCCTCTTCTTAAAGCCATTCAATGGTTCCCTATTTCACTTAGAATAAAGTATAAAATCCTTATTCCGGTTTATGAAATACTTAAAAATCTGACCCCTGCTTACTTCACCAAATACATCTTGATTCCCTTCCCATCCTTCTCCTATCTTCCCGTCTTTCTGTCATTCCTGTTCCTGTTAATTCCCACTGCAGATCCTCAGCATGGGAAGTTTCCTCTACCTAGAGCATTCTTTCCCTGACATTGTCCTGGTTGACGCCTTCTTAACTTTCAGGATTCAGCTTAAATGCCATGTTCTTGGAGATGTTTTTACTGATCATTGTCTCCAAAGAAACCACACAATTATTATTACTTCACTTCGTTTTAATTATCTCCAGGATACTACATCTCATCTTGTTATTTGTTCAAGTTTTGTCTGACCTTCCATTACCATGCTAAGCTCTATAAGGGTTGGGACTAATTAGATCTTGTTCGCTCTATGTAAGTACCCAATACACATTCATGAATGTATAGATAAATGAATGAGTGAGCAAAGGAACATATGAAGTACCTTAAGGCTGCTGACATTTTAGGAGCCAGTGCTGGGAATATCAAAGAGACATGAAGATAAGCTGACTCTTCCTTCTTTTGACCCAAGACTCTACTCAAATCCCCGCTTTCCCTCAGGAAGCTTACCTTATTCACAGAGACTCCACTTCGTTGCTTCTATAGAAGTAGTGTAGTCACAATTAACCCTTTACTTCATGGTGATATCACTTACACCACCATATTGCACTATCTCCCATGTTATATGCTCTGCCTCTTTGCCTGGTTTGTATCTCCCCAACAAGAGTACTCTTCTTATGGGACTGGCTATGATTTTTGTGACCTTCAGCTCCTAGTCAGCATCCAATGAATATTTCATAAGCCATAGAAATTCAGGCTTGGAAGTAATCTTAGAGATCACTTTCTTGAAGCCCCCATTGTAGAGATAGAAGACAAACCTAACCCTAAACCTAACCTCTGGCCCTAATCCTGATTTAGAGACATGGAGTAACTTGCCAAGTGACCAGCTAGACATAGGACTGGTCTTCAAACCTGGATTTCCTCTACCCAGGCCAATATTCTTTCTACTGTGTCAGTAGAGAACTTGTTAGAAATGTAGATTCCCAGGCACCCCTCTGAGACCTCAGATAGGGCCCTAGAATCAAGTTCCCAAAGTAACTGCGGTGATTGTGCCTCCAAGGGCCCAAAGATGGTGATGCTTTTGTAATCTAACATCAGGTTGAATCATACAACGTCTGACAATTAAGTTATCGAGCTCAACCTAGAAAAAGTTCTACATAACTCATTGCTGAATATCACTACATTCACCTTCCAAGTATTCCCCTTGAGAAGCTACACACTGATGCCAGTGCCTAGCTCACCTATCAAAGCAATTTTGGAACTCTTTCTGGAGTGGTCCTCAGAGCTGTCATTATATTACCCTTGATGTTCTGAATGTCATCAAAATGTCTTCCTTTCAATATTTCCTTTATCTTCAGGGAAAGAAAAAAGTCACTGGAGACCAGACCAGGTGAGTAGGGAGGGTGTTCCAATACAGTTATTTGTTTACTGACTAAAAACTCCCTTACAGACAGTTCTGTGCATTGTCATGATGCAAGAGCTCCATTGGGACCATTTTTACACACATTTTCAGCCAAGATTTTTCAGTTAAGATTTTCCTGACTGTTTCTCTTTTGATGTATATTTGTTCTGCTATGCTTCTCACAGTCAGCCGATGATTTTGACTGACCGTTCAATTTTTGCAACGTTTTCATCAGTTCTGCTCGTTACTGGCCATCCTGACCTCTCTTCATCTGTGACTTTCTCTCCCCTCAAAAAACCATGTAATCCATTTGGACACTGCTGTTTTCTTCATGACATTATCCCCCATAAACTTGGACTAATACATTCCTGATTTCATTTCCCCTCTTGCCAAGTTTAACAAGAAATGTAATGTTTGCCCATTGCTCTAATTCGAGTTCCAACGTTCTCACAATGACAGCTCTGATGGCCATTCCAGAAAAAGAGTTCCAAAATTGCTTTGACAGGTGGACTAGGTGCTGGTGTTGGTGCATAGCTTCCCAAGGGGAGCACACAAAGGTGACTGTAGTGACATTCAGCTATGAGGATTGTGGCATTTTTTTTCTAGGATAAGTTTGAAAACTTAATTGTCAGGGCTCATATGAAACTGCTTACATTTGGCAGATTTTGATATACAAAGCCACAATTTCATATGATTCAACCTAATATTCTCTTGGGTAAAAGTGCTAAATGTGAAAGAGGACAAGCAGGGAAGACATGACAGCACTCTGAAAAAAAAGTAAGTCTGAGCAGAAGGATGATCAATAAACTCCTAAGTGGAAGTTTCACGAGGACAGAGCGAGTTTCCTTTACTGGACCAGAAACTGCCATGTGGTGCCAAGAAAGTTATGGGACATAACTGGTCATAGCAGTTTCATCATCCCTGAAAAGATGATGGCAACAGTAATTGCTTTTAAAGTTGGTATTTATTGAAAGGCTACTCTTCCCAAGGATCACTTTACTCGCTTTATAAGTATTAACTCATAACGATCCTACTAGGTGGATACTATCGTTCTCACTTCACAGTTGAGGGAACTGAGGCAGAGAAAGGATAAAGAACTAGCTCACAAGCATGGATTAGGAAGTGGTAGAGACCACGCTCACATCCACTATACTTGGAGATGTTCCACATAAAATTGGATGACATTAAGCAGGGATCTTGGAAAGTCATCTCCAGCATGAACAGTTGAATAAGAGACCTCCGGGAAAAAGTTCTGGGCCTGGGGTTTTAGGAGTCTAGGATCCTGAGCAAGAGGTTCCAGTAAAGAAATGCCACTCTCTTCCCTGCCTTCGTCCTACCCTCCTCTTGTTCAGGCACAAAGTGCTCCTGGGTGGACTCACAGGGGTCGATCCAGGAATGTGGGGTTGGGTTTCTACTTATTATACAGCTAATATGTGCCAGGCACTATTTTATCCACATAAGACCTTGTGCCCTCTATACTCCTCCTAAAGGCACTGAAGTAAGTATACGCCCCCATTTTATGGATGAGGAGACTAAGGCATAAAAGAGAGGCCTGACGTTAGCTAGCCAGTGATAGGACCAGGTTGGGGAGTATGAGTCTGTCTGATTCCAGAAGCCTAGACTCTTTTGACAAAACCCCAGAATGCCTGTGGCACATGGTTGCAGGAAAAGCTTTCTCTTCCCTGTTCTCTAGATGTTAGTGTGGCCTTAGAGCTGTGTGGAGCTAGTGGCAAGGAAAGAAGTTTGTAAATTCTCTGTTCTGGCTTCAGAAGGCATGTACCTCCTGCAGCCTCAGCCCTTGTATCAGATAAACTTATTCCAGACTATTTCCACTCACTACACACCCCATCAGAAGGCATGAGCTGGAATAAGCAACATGCCCTTTTCCAACTTTAACTGATGAACATACTTGGGAAATCACAAGACCGTCTATCCAGACAGTTTAACAATAAATAAAAGGAATATCAAGATGTTCATTAAACATTTAAAATCTGGACCTAGCTCAGCCCTCCCACACTGTTCTTCTTTCCAGGTGAGAACAATAGAGGATTTGCTGCAGTGCCTGCTCCCCTTGCTTCTGGATGAGAACTACTTCCCTGCAAGGCCCAGGGAGCAGCCTCCCCACCCCACCCTCACCCCCGGCATCCCAGCTCTGGTTCCTGGCACAGCAAGCACAGATGCTATTTACTTTACTTGCCTGATAATGATATCATTTACCTTGCGGGTTCCTTTGGCTGATTTTTGTTTTATATGCTACAGGAGTTCTCAATTAGCCTCTCTCCTCTACCATCTGCTGATGAGAATGATGGCATTCGTGAAAAGCAGCTACACAGTCCCCTTTCCTCTTTACTCTGAACAAATGGGGAGTGGGTGTGGGACCTGGCTTTCAGACCAGACCCACTGCTTCTCCACTGTGGGGGACCAGAGATAGTGACAGAGATAGTTGGGGCCTGAGGTTTTGCTATTAGATAAGATACCACAGTCCTCAAGCCAACTCACTGACTCACTGGCTTCAGCTCCTGCGTCCCTCTCCAGTTGTGCTGTGCCTGACAAACCCAGAGTCATTCCACTCACCTTTACAAATGGTTGCCAAGCAAGCGCCCTGGCATGGTGACCTTACTTTTGTACATGAACAAAGAGGGCAGCAACCTAGACAGTGTTGACAGGTTCAACATTGGAGCCATGTGTTCTAAATTTTGTTTTTCAGAATATTCATTAACAGATGTTCAATTTAAGTGTCCCTTGATCAAATAAAATTAAACAATTCCACTCCTAGTTGTTTACCCAAGGGAAATAAAAATATACAACCACACAAGTGCTTGTACACAAATATTCATAGCAGTTTTATTTGCAGTCACCTAAAACTGGAAACAGCCCAAACTTCTATCAGCTGGTGAGTAGATTGAACTGATACATCCACACAATGAAATACTACTTGGCAATAGACAAGAACAAACTACCAATAAACACAATGTGATTGAGCCTCAAAAAACATTATGCTAATGGAAAGAAACCAGAGACACAAAAGACTACTTACTGTGTGATCCCATTTTTGTGAAATTCTAGAAAAGGCAAAGTTCTCGTTATAGAAAGCAGATCAGTAGTTGCCAGGGATTGGGTATTGGGGAAGAGAATTGACTACAAAAGGGTCATGAGAGAACTTTTTGAGCTAAAGGAAATGCCCTGTATCTTGATCGTGATGCTGGTTACATGAGTGTAAACATTTGTCAAAACTCATTAAATGGTACCATTAAAATGAGTTTTATTGTATGTAAACCATACCTCAGTAAGACTATTTTTTTTTAATCAAACAAGTTAAAAAAAAAAAAAACCCACAGGATTTTCCAGTGCCTTTAATATACTATTGTGCATTTTAAATCTTCAAAAAGGAGCTATAATGTCCAAGGTCTCCCAAATTCACTTGACAAAGGATTTAATAAAAAATTTTACAGATCATCAATTAAAATCTTGAGGAAACTGGTAGAGAAAATTGCATTAGAGAATTACCAATCTGGATAAAGCATTGCCCTCTTCATCGTTTCTTTTAAAATTCAAGTACCCTTCATAAAGGAAGTACATTCAGCCTGACATCTTTTTGGGAATTGGTTTTGGAGGCAATTTCCTGCAGATTGGAGGGTCAGGTGTTAGTGTGAATATACTGGGTGAGGAAGAGAATGTTGGGGGGAAAAAAGCAGAACCTGACTGGGCTCCGTATGTATCTGCCCCTCCAACGAAATCATTCATCCTGTGAGGCACTCTGCTGAGTGCCAAGAAAACTAGCACGTATGGTCTCTGCTTTCCATGAGCTCACAGCCTTCCTCACTCATATCAAGATCCATTCTGTCCCGTGCCATCCATTGCCCACACCATCATCCATGATCCTCTTCCCTGGCTTCTCATTGCCTCTTCTTAGAAGGGATTGGTTCTCTGACACTTTCACATTCCCGCATACTTCCAGCCAGAGTGGTCACCAGCTTTGATCAAGAGAAGGGACCCAGCATTGGCCTGGGGCATTCCAGTGGTGACAGTAAAGGGAGAGAGTCTTCCACTTCATTTCATCTCAAGTCATGTCCAAATTCTCCTACCCCTGGAGGGCCTTGCCTTGTCGCTCTGAGTCATGAAAAAAACAGACAAGAGAGAGCATCACAAAGACAGCTGCATGGAACATGCTTGCTTTGTTAAGTGGACGAAGCCCTGGTCTAGCTAGCTCTGCTCTTGTAGCCTGTCTCCCTCCTGCCTCTCTTGTATCTGCCTGACATGGCCAACTGTCCAGAGACAGCCGTCTCCAGGGAAACAGAGCACAGATCCAAGATTGGGACCTCAGTCTGTCTGATTCCAGAAACTGAGCTCTTAATCGCTGCATTATACTGTGAAGTTCCTTCCTCCTCCTCACCAAGGAAAAAAAAGTAGAGCCGAGAATGTAACAGACTCTCCTCGACTCTTTCTGTATTCTATGTACCTTGTCCATCATCCAACCACAAAAAGATTCCTAAGCCTCCAAGGCTTAGGAAAAAAAGCATGCAGGAGGATGAGCCAGAAGTGATAACACTGAATGCCCTCTAGCTCCCCTGACTTCTCAGGGATGTGTTTAGAGAAGACAACGAGAGCCCCTAAGACGTTCTTTGAAACACACCGGGTTTAAGAGATATTTGTCAGGGCTGCCCATCACTTTCTACCCTGGACTCTGAGTATGATATGGGACCTGCCTCTCTCTTCAGGTGCCCCAAACAGTCAGACTCACCTGTGGGCTTCATAGCTGCCAGGGCCTTGAACACATGACTAAGGCTCTACTGTGGGTAAGACGGATGCATTCCACACCTCACATGTGAACTGGGAACACAAAGAACCAAGGATGGGGTGGCAGCAGCAATCTCCAGTTTCCAGGGCCCTCTAGCGGTGGTGGGGGTAAACACCCTGGGACCCTGTGCTCAGCAGTGTCTTCTCCAGGCTGGTAGCAACTGGCTGTCTACTTTTCCTAGATCCTGCTAGTTTTCCAAAACTAGTTCTGGAGGCTTCTTACAATTATTAGCCTAAAATCTTTTTGGTAAATGTAATTGCTATTGACTGAGAATGTATGTGTAATACCTATTTCCTCTAAGGTAGTTGTTGTCAAACATTTTTGTCTTGAGATCCCTTTACACACTTAAAATTAAGGACCCCAAATAACTCATTTGTGTGGTTTTTATCTATTGATAGTTACCATAATGGAAACTAAAGCTGACTTTTTTAAAAAGCCATTATTGCTTCTTAAAATAAACATATAACATGTTAATATGAATTGTTTTCTAATGAAAAATAACTATATTTTCCAAAATTAAAAAAATAGAGAAATGGGTAGCACTGATTTGTATGTTTGCAATCTCTTTAATGGCTGACTTAATAGAAGACAGTTGGAGTCATATATCTGCTTCTCCATTCAATCTGTCTTGATATCATGTAGCCTTTGGATAGCTCCACTGTTTATTCATCACAGATATTTAAAAGGACACATGTTTCAGTGTTATTATTTAAAAAAAAAAACACCATGTGTTTCCAGACCACACTTTGAGAATCACCACTCTAAACATTCCAAAGTTATTTGTAGGACTGAATGGCTATGGCATGCTACCACTGGTGGAAAAGTGGGAACACCAGCCCCAAGCTAGCTGGGTGGGTGGAAAGCAGAAGCAATTGCCACCACATCATTACAACAAAGTGAGCCATGAAGGCAGCATGTTGATTCTGTTTTGTTCACTTGTGTCTCCCTGACATGGCCACCTGTCCAGAGTCAGCTGTCTCCAGGGAAACAGAGCACAGATCCAAGATTGGGACCCCAGTCTGTCTGATTCCAGAAACTGAGCTCTTAATTGCCTCACTATACTGTGAAGTTCCTTCTTCTTCCTCACCAAGGAAAGGAGGTAGAGCCAGAAATGTTCTATTCCCAGATCCTGGAACTCAATAAATATGTGTTAAATGAAATAAACGAATAAATGTATATATGTATATGTGTGGATACACTTGTATAAATTTACTAGAGGGACCCCAAAAACCTGGATATTTTTGTAAATAACAAAAAATTGTGTATTTATTCTTACGTGTTTCAACTTCAGTCACCTTCAAAGTACTCTCCATTTGATGCAATACACCTATCAAGGTGCTTTTTCCACTGTTCAGAACGGTTTTTGAACTCATCAATTGTGATGCCTTTTTGCATTTTTTCCATTTTTTGTTTCATGTCTTTCACATCAGCAAAACGTTTCCCTGATGATCTAGTTTAGCTATTTCCAATTTCATCTGGGGACACAAATAGTATGTCACTTGGGGTGAGATCGGGTGAACAGAGAGAGTGGGGCACAGGGGTCATGCAATTTTTGGTCAAAAAATGCTGAACACTCAGTGTGGTATGGGCAGGTGTGCCTGTAAATCACCCATCATGAAATGGGCAAACATGTTGAAAGAATTTCCAAAAAAATTCACTGAAGCCAAACACAGTTTCTCACAACAATGCTAGCTGGTACACTGATGTCAATGGGTTTCTGGAACACCTAACTAGCAGGGGAAGCCTGTACTACAAGGGGCCCACTCTCCAAAAAAATAATTCCAGGTTTCTTTTGCCACCCCCCCCCCGTATATATTTAAAGAATCCATTAAAAATTATATTTTTTAATAAGAAAGAAAGAATGAAAGTGCAGATGCCTTGAGTGATAACCCACATCCTGGGAACACTCAGCCATCCAGAATAACAACCAGATGAGGAGTACCTTGCTGGCTGGTTTTGCGCCTTATTTATCTGTTATTCCAGTGCCTAATAGGTGCTCTGCTTTGTAGCAGCAATGATCTCACAGTGGAGAAGTGGCTTATTCTTCAAATGTTACCAGTGTCTCTTGTGAATATTAAGTGGTTTTAATGCTTTTCCTGGGAATCTCCTAGAGACAGATTCTTTAAAGCTTTAGAATCTGTGAGGAAATCCAGAAATGATCTAGTTTAGCTATTTCCAATTTCTTTCTTCACAACAGAAACAGCATTTCAAATGGAACTTCACACTACCCCCCACAGAAACAAGTGGAATTATCCCAGATGAGTCAGGAAGGGAAGACCAGAGCTCTGTGGAATCAGCCTCCTCTTCATTTGTGCCCTCTCTCCAGCCCAGGCACACCCAGGAGACACACCAAGATGCTTGGCAGCACTGAGCTTCCAGGTGGGCTAAGGATCTACCTTGTTCCCATCCCTGGACTCTGTGAGATACTCCTTGCATCCTTAAATGTCTCCCATTTGTTGCTTAAGCCAGTTTGAGGAAGATTTTTGTCACTTGCAGCCAAAGTGGCCTTAATTGGCAAGCTCTCACAGGTGCTCCTAAGCCCTTGTGTCTCCCTAGTACA
>CAUYQG010188949.1:0-11039 GCA_963574415.1 Tarsius wallacei | reverse complement strand
CCTGGATTCAGCAATGGTTTCTCAGATCTGACACCAAAAGCACAAACAACTTAAGAAAAACTTCAAATTAAGAATGTCTGTGCATCAAGACACTATCAAGAAATTGAAAAGATCACCCAGAGGATGAAAAAAAAGTATTTCCACATTATATAATTTGATAAGTGTCTGTTATACACAATATATACAGAACTCATGACTCAACAACAAAAGACAAAACAGCCCAATTATTAAAATGGGAAAGTAGCTTGAACACATGCTTCTCTAAAAAGACGTACAAATGGCCGAAAGCAAGTGGAAAGATAGTATTATTAGCATAATGGACATGCAAATTGAAACCACAATGAGACACCCCTTTATGTACACTAAGAAGGTAAAAAAAATTAAACATAACAATTGCTGGCAGAGATGCAGAGAAATTATAACCCTTAAACATTCTATGTGGAATATAAGATGGTGAAACTGTGTGACATAATTGCCTCAAAAACTTAAAAATAGAATTACCACATGAATCAACAGTTGCATTCCTAGGTGTTCTAGTAGAGCAGGTCCTTGAATATTATCATTTCATTCAGCATTTTTGTTATAACATTGATTTTAAAGATAGCAATTCTTGGCAAGGCCACCATCTGTGTGGAGTTGCAGGTTCTCCCCATGCCTGCATGGGTTTTTTCTGGGTACTCTGGTTTCCTCCCACATCCCAAAGATGTGTGTGAAAAGTGAATGTGCATGTCTACATTGTCCCAGTCTGAATTAGTGTGGGTGTGTCTGAGTGCTTCCTGAGATGGAATGGCATTGCCTTGCACCCTGAGCTGCTTGAATACCCTCTTACCACCCATGACCTTGAACTGGAATAATTGGGTAAATAATGATGTCACTTGTTTGTATTAAATGGATGTACAGCTCGCATTAATTTCAATGTTTGATATTAGAGGGTTTTTGGTCTTTATTTAGAGGTTTAGTGGGTGACGTTTCTTTGCCCAGAAATATGCCCCAGAAATTTAACCGTTTATATCAATTAGCATATGGTAAAATTTCTTTTTTTTTTTTCTGAACTAAGAAAGTAGATGTAAAGGAAAGATACATTGTGAAGGGCACCATGGGCGTGACAACAATGAGAGCGTCTGCTATCTGCTGCCAAATTTCTCATATGCATCATTTCACTTACAGTAGCAGAGTCCAAAAATCTATTAATGACATTAAGTGAGTACTCACTGTACTCCCAAATAATTGGAAACAGGTGACCAAACACAAAATTCTACATAAATACTTATAGTACCATTATTCACAAGACAAAAATTGGAAACAACCCAAATGTCCATCAAGATATGGATAAACAAAATGCAATATATTATAACCTGAACTATTATTCATCTATAAATAAGAAAGAGGAAAGTAAAATGGTGCAGCCACTGTGTAAAACAACATGGCCATTAATCTGTGTAAATTAAATGGAGTTAATATATGACCCAGCGACTCATCTTCTGAGTATCTACCCAAAGGAACTGAAAGCAGGAACTCAAATAGATATTTATACACCCATGTTCACAGCAGTATTATTCACAATAGCCAAAAGGTAAAAGTAGCACAAGTGTCCATCAACAAATGAACAGATAAACACAGTGCAGCCATCCCTACCATGACATAGTATTCAGCCTTAAAAACAAAGGTTCATCCAACATGAGTGAACCTTGAGTATATGCTAAGTGGAAGAAGTCAAGCACAAAAGGACAAATAGAACCACTTATATGAGGTATTTGGAGTAGTCAAATACATAGGGAATAAAAGTAGAATGGTGATTTCCTGGGGTTCAGACATGAGCAGAACAGGAAGTTTGTGTTTAATGAGTTCAGTCTTTCTGTTCATGAAGATGGAAAACATTCTGGAGGTGGCTGGTGGCAGAGGCCACACAGCAATAAGGATGTAGTTAATGACACAGAACAGGATACTTAAAAATTGTTTAAATAGTGCGCATTGTGTTATGCATATTTAATCACAAAGAAAAACATGAAAAAAATGATATATGCTACAATATGCATGGTCCTTGAACACACTTGGTGAAAGAAGTCAGACACAAAAGGCCACATGGAGTGGGAGTCTATTGATATGGAATAACCAGAACAGACGGATCCATAGAGAGAAAGCAGATCAGCGGTTGCCAGGTTGGGGGGATAAATGAGGAGTCCCTTCTGAACCGGCGCTGAGTTTCCTTTAGAGGTCATGAAAATGCTCTGGAACTGGATAACTGGCTGCACAACACTGTCATTGTACCAAAATCTACTGGATTGCATACTTACAAGTGGGTAAAATGGGAAAATTTTACCTTAAAAAAACTCGTCTCTTCTGTCATTTTTTTACTCCCTGTGCACAGGACTTCATCAAAGAACATGGGGCAGAGTTTCAGCTTTCATGAGCCCTGGTAACTCCACTAACATTTGAGGCCCAGTCCACAGTCATAGGAGGAATAGCTCTTTATTATGCACTAGGGGCTTCCATATCTGGACAGCAAAACAAGAAATGGAGACTTGAAATGAGTCTCAGAGATAATCGCCAAATGTGAAATGGGTTTTGGTCTCTAATGCTCTTCTCTCAAAACATACATGCATATTATGGCCTTCATGTTTCCAGGTTTGCCTAAGTCACCTCAATAATAAACCATCTTAGAAAGTTTACTTTCATCTCTGTGTTGGAGACAAAGAATATAATGCTGGGAGAGCCTATGACCCAAGTCCATAACCAAAGATCATTGAGCAAATGCAGTAGTTATCTGGGCTCTGAACGAAGACATCAGCAAGTTCTCATCACAGTCACAGAGTGTGATGGGCCTTTTGACTTCAAGTTTCAAGGTGTGGCTGGCTTCAAATTAACACTCATATGTCTTCTCATGGGAATATATATATGAGCATTTTTAGTACATAGCTTTAGTTTGCCAAGAGTTTCATATATTGTCTTTTCTGAGAATCACATAATTTTGTGTTGTACGATTATTCCTGTCTAGCTCTACCTGAGGAGCAGAAGGCTAACAGTATTTCTAGGGAGCGGCCTTCCTTGGATGAGAAAAGACAACACCTGGTAGGATGTGATATTCTGAAATATGAAGACTTTTCTGCTGGACTGGTGATTATGGTAACAGTGGCAGTCTGTCCCTCAGTCTCCATGTGTCAATAACTTGCCATCCAGCCATGGGCGACAGAGGATGCTATTGGGTTCACTGGGCACATGGATATAAATCTACCCCAAGTCCCACACTGGAACCCTAACATAATGACACCCCTCACTACATTTCAATACTTAAATGTTAATAATTTGTCTGTTTAAATGTCCACACTTTCTTTACTAATTGGCTATTGTATAAACAAAGAGTTTTCTTTTTCTTCATTAATTCCCCAAAAATGAACTGTGGTTCCATTTAATTACTATTTCTTTGATTTACAAATTGAGGGTGATTGTCACAAGGGATTTAACAAATAGTGAATTTTTTGTCTTTAGAAAAACCATGTTGTTAACTTTTCTACTGTTAGATATCATACTTCCGTGACTTTGAAGGTTTAGCTGGATAAGGTCTTAGAAAATTTGATAAGGGGTGGGTATTGAGTAGACAAGCTGAGGGAATGTGCATAAAATCTCCAAGACACCCAAGAGCCTGCTGTGTTCCCATAAGTGAGAGCAGACTGGATTGCAGGCAGTTGGGGTAGGCAGAAGAGGGCAGCAGGCAGGAGCATTCAGGGTATGGAGGCCATGGTCAGCCCTGTGGCCCTCGTTATAAGGCCAGTGGGAAACCACAGGTAAAATTAAATCCGGAGAGTGACAGATGAGATTTGGGTTTTATAAATGAGCATTTTGACATTAT
The DNA here is from genome assembly GCA_963574415.1 of Tarsius wallacei. Lineage (NCBI taxonomy): Eukaryota > Metazoa > Chordata > Mammalia > Primates > Tarsiidae > Tarsius > Tarsius wallacei. Next base: position 7,192 of record CAUYQG010188949.1, on the reverse strand, counting down.
TGAGATCGCCAGTGGTGTGTGGTTGGGTCTGTGCTTCTCCTGATGGGCTGCAGTGAGCAGAGCTCAGAATCAGGCCAGGGCGCCTGCCAGGAATGCAGAGTCTGCATCTGCTCAGGAGAAAATATGAAAAGATTCAGCCTGGGGTCACCTCTGCCCTTGACATCTGCCAAGGCTGTGAAACTGAGGGACGGTCTCAGGAAAAGATGCTGAGAAAGAAAACTGGATCCTAAGGGGGAAAACCTGGAGGAAGAATGGAGAGTGCAGAGTGCTGCTGTCACTGTAAGTCTCCTGTGAGGACGGAACTACGGGAAAGGATGTGCCTTTTCCACACAACCACGCCAACAGCACGTCAGTAAAGCAGAGATGACATCGACCTTCATTCTAGAGGCTGACCCAGACCCAGATCCAGGTCAGCAGCAGCTGTGACCCCAAGAGTCTGAATGTCATGGACATCACATCAGTGGACATCACATCAGAGTACAACGTGAGTGGACATCATGTGAGTGGACATCACAGTAGACAGCATGTGAGTGGACATTGTGTCCATAGACATCACGTCAGCGAACGTCATATCGGTGGTCACCACGTCACTGGACATTCCATCAGTGGCTACCACGTCTGGGAATGGAAAGGAAGCTCGGGTGCGGGGGAACCAGTGAACCAGTGGGTTTGTCTCCTGTTTACCACATGAGCCCACCCTTCTTGAGTCTCTGCCGACCCCTCACAGGGCTGTGAGCAGGGGGTTTGACTCAACCATGGACATGAAAGTGGCCTCATGTCATCGCAAGGCAGGCAGGGCCCTCGTCTGCATCTGCGCTGAGGAGGGAGCTCCAGTCCTGGCGGTTCTGACAGCTGCGGGTGGAACAGGCGCCCCGTCAGAAAGGCAGTCTCGCCCCTGCCAGCCGGCGGGGGCACTGCAGGACCTCGGGCTCCCACGCCGCGGCCGTGAGCCCCTCCTGGCTGTCCTGCTGAAGCAAAATCTAGAGTTGAGGTCACTCGGGGCCAAGTTTCAGAAATTAAAATGGAAACAGAGCCCATTGTCCTCTGTCTTTTCCAAAGAGTGAAAGAACAGTTACTTGGAAACCATAGGGAATGAAATAAATGTAGACACAAACTTTACAACTTACACAGAAATTCACTTAAATTTGTCCTCAGACTTAAAATGCAAAAGGCAAGTCACAGACTGAGAAAATATTCACAAAATGCATATCTAAAGAAGAATTTGCATTCAAAATATACTAAGAACTCAAAGTTAAACAATAAGACTATAACCCAATTAAAAATGAATAAGGATTGGAAGAGATACCAAAGAAGATACACAAATGGCAAATATCATACAATAGAGTGCTCAATATCACATCACAGGAGGGAATTGTAAAATTGCAGTGATAAGCACTGCACATCTGTTAGACCTGCTAAATTTCAGAGAGACAGAGAGAGGGAAGATTGCTGGAAGAAAGAGGAATTCTAATGCATTGCAGGTGTAATTCATAATGGACAGCCACTTTGAAAGACCCTGTTGGAGACCAGAATATGCCACCCCAACGTATGTCTCTATAGCATAAGAAGTTTTTGAGCTGATTATTTTGTTTTTTGTTTTTAGGTTTTTTTTTTGTTTTTTGGGTTTTTTTTTTGAGTTGGAGTCTCACTACGTCACCCAGACTGGAGTGCAGTGTCATGCTCCCAGCCACCGCAGCCTCAACCCACTGGGCTCCAGGGACCCTCCCGCCTCAGCCTTCCAAGTAGCCAGAACTACAGGCACGCACTATCACACCCAGCTGATTTTTTTTTTTTTGGATTTGTTGTAGAGATGAGGTCTTGCCAAGTTGCCCGGGTGGGTCTCGAACCCACGACTCAGGCAGTCCACTCACCTCGGCCTCCCAAAGTGCTGGGATTACAGGCTGAGCCACCAAGCTGATTATTTTGAAGAAATGCAGACACAGGAGAAGTTTTGAAAATAGAATAGATGTTATCCTTTTATAAGGAAAATTTATATTTATAAAGGAAACCTCCATTTGTAAATGTGTCTGCCTCTCATATCAAGAAGAGAAAGATGACTAAATTGCCAGAGATTATCAATGGAGGAGGCACCTACTTAAATCTGCATATCAAACCTTACCCTTGTTTGAGGTTCTTTTCCTGGTTACCTCCCCACTACTGCCCCCACAACACCCTTCTTTCTTTGTTTCCATTGAAGATAGTTTTTAATCCTGGGAGATTTTCTAATTTTCCCCAGGGCATCTCCCATATGTACATAAAGGAAATATTATTCAGTGATACTTATCAAAGCATGACAAGAAATACTTTATTCAGAACCAACGGGATAGGTGCAGGGACCACCGCAACTGGTCTTATAGTTGGGGAGAGAGATTGGGTTCATCTCCAAACACAGCATGGGCAAGTGGAAATTTATAGCCAAGGAGCACAGTGGGGTGAGAGGATGGAAAAACAACAGGAAAGTTATATTTGTATGAGTAAACTACAAAACTCAAACTATGAAATTCTTGGAAATTGGTCAATGCTCTCCCTATCCATGATGTGACCAGGCATAATGTCGTCAGTCTTAATTTTAGTTCTTATTGTAATGTTATCTGCCACAGAAGCCACTAAATGTCCTTGTCAACAACTATAATGAGCTTTCATTGGATCTCTAAGCCATTTTATACCTTTTGTCATTTACAGACAGTTCTGTTGCTTTCCTCAAAGCTCCTGCAATCGGCTACAGGCCAGAATCCTTCCTTTCCTACAAAAAGGATTGATGCTGAAACCCATGGACAGGACTATGACAGGTACTGTGGATACAGGCTTCTGGTAGCTTAAATCATTTTAAGATTGTACTACTGGACTGAATAAGGATTTCCAGATATCTAGTTGAGAAGCTGATGGGTCATGAAACTGATAACCCAACATCAAGCAAGACCAGATTACAATAAGTCCCCTTCAAGTTGCAAGTTTTCAAAGATGTGAACATGCATTCACATATCCAATTGCATAAGTTAGTTCACATGTCTGGTGTACATTGTCACATGTATGTATCCTTTACAACTGGTTGTTTTCTCCTTTTTTTTTGTTCTAATTTGTCTGAAAAGTATTATAAACCTATTACAGCACAGTACTGTATAGTTGATTATGTTAGTTGGGTACCTCGGCTAACTTTGTTGGACTTACAGACAAATTGGACTTATGATCATGCTGTCAGAACAGAACTCGTTCACATGTAGGGGACTTACTGTGCATGGTTCTGAATGAACTCGTGAAGAGTGATTAAAATTTTATGTCATGTTTTGTGGTTTAGAACATTTCTAATTATTTGCTCTTCTATTATCTTGATTTAAGAAATTCCCTTCTCTTTAAAGCTAACTCTAACTAGTAATAATGTAATTGATTATACTTCTGTAAACAGAATGAAACATTTACCTTTTCTCCCTGCCCAAATCCTGCAGAATTTAGAAACTGTTATTGAATATTTTTATTTTCGTGGCAGTATAGTTATTTCCTTAAGCTCAGTAAGAATCGGTTCACCTGGTAACAGGACACAATTAGAAAATTTGGAAACTAAGATAGCTAAACACTTGGAGGTTATTGGACAGTGGTGCACCCAGGGAGGACAAGGAAGTTCAGTGCTCCTTCTCACGTGCCTCACCCTGTGCACCTCTTCACTAGTATCCTTCGTAATATCCTTTGTGACACCGCATAGTCACAAGAAGAGCAGGGCAGCAACTACAAGTGCTGAAACTAAGGTTGATTTCTAGGAAAACTTATGCCAGAATTCCTAAGGACCTGGATGGAGAAAACCATAGTTACCTTGGAATTAAATGTGTTAAAGATGGAAGACCTGTGAGATGTCAGAATCTTCGCTCTCTATATCTCCATATGAAAAGTTGTCTTCTGACCAAGAGTGCACACCCTGGACTATTAGCTTCTGAAGCCCTGAGCCGCCAAGTCAGATGTCTGGTGACCCTGACACCATCATGCTGGATAAAGAGACCACATGGAGAGAGGGAGAGAGATTTAAGGAGCCTGGATGTTCCAGTCCCCACCTGTCTGAACCTCTCCAGAGCAGGAACCAGATGTAAGAATGAACAATCCTTTCGATGATTATAGCCCCAAACATCATTTAACTGCAACTGTGTGAGATAGGAGAGCTACATGAGTTGTGTTTAAATGCAGAACCCTCGGAAATTGTTAAATAATTGTTTTAAGCCAAAATGAAAGAAAGAAAAATTGGTCATTTTACCAAGGCTTTAAAAAAAATAGAGACAGGGTCTCACTCTATCTCCCAGGCTGGAGTGCTGTGGTACAATCATAGCTCACTGCAGTCTCAAACTACTGGGCTTACCAATCCTCTCACCACAGCCTCCTGAGTAGCTAGGACTACAGGTAAATGGTACCATGTCTGGCTAACTTTAAAAAAAATTTTTTTATATAGATGGAGTCCCACTATATTGCCCACGCTAGTCTCAAACTCCTAGCCTCAAGTTATCCTCCTACCTCAGCCTCCCAAAGCACTGGAATTACAGGCATTGTCCACCAAACCCAGCTTCATAATAGTAATTATTTGTAATTGACACTGTTAACCAGTTCTCTTTTTAAGTAAGAGTATAATATAAAAATTAGATATTAATGGACTAATCAATAATTCCAATTAAATGCCTTTTTACATGTTTTATGTTAAAGTAATAGCACATATATATAAACTTATTTATTTTTTCCTGTATTACAGCTAGGTTTGCTCTCTAAAAAGTTGGCTACCTTACTCTCAGCTAAAAATGTCAACTCATGGCTGAGCATTTTCAAAAAAGTAACTTTGTAAAAATATGTTCCAGTAGTAAATTGATTCATTATGGATGGATCAGTTATTTCAAAAAATCCTTGTTTTTATTTTGGTTCCATGCATAACTTCCAGCAGTAATACAACAGATTCAAGTACTTGCCCCTGGGGGATTATATTTAAGGAAAGGAAGAATGACATCAGAACTTGTGACCACAGTGATTCAGTTTTTTATGGTAATGCTTTTGGAAACAGAAAAGTTTAAAGAATATGCAAAGTCAATTTCCTCCATGATGCTTTTCAAAAAGTGATGAAATCAGAGAAACAAAAAATGACAGGATATTCTAGGAATAATTTTAGATGCTGCTATGTTGTATATATTTTAAAAATACCTTTTAGAGAACCACAATGAATTCTTAGAAGCCCAAACTCTGGAATCTTTCCAAATTCACTTGAACTTGTAAGTACAGTTCATGTCCTCCAGTATCATGTCCTCCAGTATCATTTCAGGACCTCCTTCAGTTACCAAAATCCAAAGATGTTTAATTCTCTGTATTTGCATCATTGATCTAAAAGGAAGGAAGAGGCACAATATAAGTGGAGAGTGTATTTGGGTCAAACTTGAGGACTGCAACCCAGAAACAAATTTTCAAGTTGCCTTGAAGATACACTCTGATTAGCAGCAGTTGAAAGTGAATTTTTAAAATATATACAATACAAGAAATGGAGTCCCACTATGTTGTCCAGGATAGAGGTCAATGGCTACTCACAGCACACTACAACCTCAAATTCCTGGCTTCAAGCAATCCTCCTGCTTCAGCTTCTCGAGTCTCTGGTACTACAAGTTTATAGCACAGTTCTCAGCCTACAAATGAATTTTTAAAAGAAAGACAGTTGCTGAATTTTTTACCAGGAATTAACATTAAAATAACATTGTTACAGTAAGTGTCACAGCTCACCAGGAGCAGGAGCAAATTGAGTGTTGTCACACTCAGAACAGGCACCAGAGAATCGAGAGCATTTATTCCAGAAGTTTCAGGCAGAGTTATCTCCAAAAACTTGAGCACCGATCCTCAGTTACAGGTTGCTTTTATACACATTTAGTGGACCTTATTGGAGACTTTCGGGTGTAACAGGCTAGGTCCACATCATTGACCCTGGGCTTTTGTCATTGGTGGTTTTATAATTTTAAACTGAGGATCATGAGTGGGAACTTGCACAGCAAACATCACAGCAAACAGGTTTACAAAGGGTGTAGTAAAGCATGCTTACAGAAGCAGAAGTGGCAATTAGGGCAGCTGCTTATTTGAGATAAGGCTTCTTGATTAGCTCTTGCTTTTCTGTCTCAACATAGCTATTAATTGGCTGTACATTGTTAAGCTACAGGGTGTGGGTTAAATGTCCACTGCAGCATTATTAGGTTAATTTATGGCTACTTATAGAAATAACAAGCAGTTTCAAGAATGAATGCATAGCTCTAAAGGGGGGCAGTAGGGGCCGGGCTTGGTGGCTCAACCTGTAATCCCGCACTTTGGGAGGCCGAGGTGAGTGAATTGCCTGAGCCTGCGGGTCTGAGACCCACCCAGGCAACTTGGCGAGACCTCATCTCTACAATAAATCAAAAAAAAAAAAAAAATTAGCCGGACGTGGTAGCACACACCTGTGGTTCCAGCTACTTGGAAGGCAGAGGCGGAAGAATCGCCGGAGCCCAGCAGGTCGAGGCTGCAGTGGCCAGGAGTGGCCACTGCACTCCAGTCTGGGCAACTGAGTGAGACTCCATCTCAAAAAAAAAAAAAAAAAAAAAGAAATGATGACAATACTAACAAAGGTGACCCAAGTTCGCCCTCAGAGGCAATGATGACGGTATCATGATTGCCTCGATTCTTAGGCCTATCCTGGTTTTAAAGATGTTAAAATGTGGGAGGAAAAGTATGTCTTAGAATTGATAAAATAGGATACATCTGAATAGCCTAATAGTCTGTTTCTTAATCACGACTATTGATGGTTTCATGTCCCTCGTTAACGCCTGAGAAAGCACGGGCACTGCCGCATGCTAAAAACGTAGGAGAAGGCAGGTCGCTGGTGGCATGGCATGGGTGGTTCTAATTAGATCAGTGAGACGAGGAGCAAGGCTCTTTGCTGAGCTGGTTGTTCAACATGAGTGGTCACCATCAGCACTTGTAATTTTCTTATTGCTAATTGGACAAATGCTTGTGTCGTCTGTCACTTCCTGCATTTGTTTTCTGCTTCACTGCACTCTTCACCAAGGCAATAAGATTGTGCTAGAAAGGAGTGTATGTTTGTGTGTGTGTGTGAAAGAGAGAATGAAATACACACATATGCATACAGAATGAGAGCATGAGGCAGAGAGAGAAAGAAAGTGAGAGAGGGAGAAAGAGAGAGAGAGAGAGAGAGCAAGAG
>CAUYQG010188941.1:0-14072 GCA_963574415.1 Tarsius wallacei | reverse complement strand
GCAGGTCCGGAGGGAGCGGGGTTACAAAGGGACAGAGTTCAAAGCCCTTGCTGCAGTTCGGTCTGGCCTTGCGGTTGGTTTCTGTTTGGAAAATCCCGCCGCCCGAGGACGGTCTTAGGACATGAGCTCCCGCCTTCACCTGCCCCTGACCTGGTCGCTGTGGGTGACTCACGCTAGGGGAGTAGTTCCTTACGTAAGGGCCTGAGAGTGAGTGAGTGACCCGACGTGACACTGCTGCGAGGAAGGCGGTTGGAAACGTCCAGCCAAGGACATTCCTGCATTCTTTGTTTTCCTTGCGATCTTGGCAGAACACCTACGTGTTGCAGCCACTGATCACCGCACCTCTTGCCAAAAGGCAGCCTACACATGTGTAACGTGAAAGGATTAAAGGGACTTGTTTGATTAAAACCTACGGAATAATGTAAGAGTAAATTAAAAATGACCAAATTTCCCTGTTGCCAAAGGGGAAAGAGACCTCGTTTTCTGGAGAAACAGTATTTGTGAATGTTTCCTGTATCCCTTTAAGTATGCGAATCTTTGTAAAGTCCCAGGAATGCTTTTCTGGGCCTGGAATGTAAAAATGATGTTTAAAATGTTAACATCAAGGAAGATAGCGCCCCTACCTTTTTCTCACTTTGGTAGCTTAGGCTAGGCGCCTTACTCTTAGTTGTAACTATCTGCTGTGTTACAGAGATTTACATTCCTTAGGAGGAAGGCAGTTAGCTAGCACAGCTGCCCCAATTACCTGGTGAATTTAAGATGAATTATGAAAGAATGTATAGCAATGCCGGGCTCGGTGGCTCAGCCTGTAATCCCGCGCTTTGGGAGGCTGAGGTGAGTGGATTGCCTGAGCCCACGGGTTCGAGACCCGCCTGGGCAAACTTGGCGAGACCTCATCTCTACAATAAATCAAAAAAAAAAAGAAAATCAGCCGGGCATGGTAGCGCGTGCCTGTAATTCCGGCTACTCGGAAGGCTGAGGCGAAAGGATGGCTGGAGCCCAGTGGCCGGGAGCGGCCACTGCACTCCAGTTTGGGCGACAGAGTGAGACTCCAACTTAAAAAAAAAAAAAAGTATAGCAATGGAGAAACTTGTCAGTGTGTGGATACAGAATCAGCATCAGAAAAAAAAAAATATATATATATACATATATAGCAAACTATTACGTCCTCCTACTTAAGGACAAGTTACCAATTTTCTTAAGAAGGTGTGTGTAATGGATTGTGTGTCTGGGTGTATAAAAAAGCAGGAATTTCTTTTTTCTTTGTAATCTCATTAGATACACTGATGTGCATTGAAGTCGAGTTAAATGCTTAGTTACTGACGAAACTATTTTGCTGCTTTATGGAGAGTTTTCTGGGTTGAATATTTTGTTTTTAATTTTCCATTAACAAGAACCTGCCAATTCCCATGGTAGAGTAAGGCTGTAAATTGGAATAGATTCACAGACAATGAAGATACTAAATAAAAACTGTTTAACTGGTGCTTTGTTTAAACTATCACTCAGATCCATGCTGTCAAATAATTTTATGGGTGAAACTTTAAAAGGAGACTTCATTGGTAATTTTAGAAAAAATTATATCCCCAATCAAATTGAAAATAATACTATTTTATTTTATTGATAGCAAATTCCACTGTTAAGTGGCAGAAATGAGAATAATAAGCCTCTGGATCCTTGCCATGTGACTGATAATCTGCCAAATATCAGATTATATACTTGGCCATTTGGGCCTATGTTGACGTTGTTAACTTTACCCCCATAGTTGACTTCAGTTACCTTTACTTCCATCCACCACACACATCGTGTTTTATGTGGGAAGACATAAAACTCAATAGTTACTTGTTTTAAACGGTAATGTTTGACTGAGCACAGTGGCTCAAGCCTATAATCCCAGCACTTTGGGAGAGGATTGCCTAGCCCAGGGGTTCAAGACCAGCCCGGGCAGCGTGGGGAAACCTCGTCTCTACAGTAAATCAAAAAATTAGCCGGGCATGGTGCATGTGCCTGTGGTTCCAGTTACTTGGAAGTCTGAGGAGGAAGAGTCACATGGGCCCAGCAGGTCGAGGCTGCGGTGGCCATGAGCTTGCCACTGCACTCCTGCCTGGGCGAGAGCGAGACTTGGACTCAAAAAATAAAAATATAAATATAAAAAATAAACAGTACTGTTTAAACGAGGAGTATTTGTACTAACACAAGAGATGAGGAATCCTCTCTTTTAACCAGTGGTTACATGGCTTTCAAAAATAATGCCTGTTCAGGAGTTTTTGTCAACTGCGACTTTGCCACCTTGCTGTGGCTGGAGTCGCTCTCTTTGATAGAGTGCTATGCCTTTCCGGTCTCTTTTTGTCAAATTCCTGCCCGATCAAATGCCAACAACTTCAAGATGCCTTCACGAACTCCCCATTCCCGTCCAAAAGATAAAACATTTTGCTGAGACATTATCTTGAACTGTTAGACTGCTCTTGTCTCTAACTCCTGGCCCTCAGGCCTTCCCTGCTCTGGAATTGTACCTGTATCATCTGACTCTGTTGCCTTCCTCCCTTCTGCCCCCAACTCTGTAGGTATTTATAAACATTCCTCACACATGAAACGACTATCTGTTCTTTCTCCATATTTGGCAAGGATTAAAAAAAAAAACCCAAAGCATACCTCCATTTATCCTTTATGGTTTTATGAAAGTAATGATAGTGTTTTATATTGAAATGTTTTTATTAGAAAAAAATCTGTGAAAATATTTGCATAAGATTATGTAAATACCCATCTTAGATAAAATTGGCACTGGGCTTCTGATGCTTTGATGACTTTTCTCCTGTTTAGTGCCTGCTTATATTTAATCTTATAACTTTAAATTTTGATTTTGGTACTTAATTTAAACCAGCATTCTTGCCATAATTGCTTTTCTTATCTGCTGAACTAAAATACTATATTTAGACAATTTTTTCTAGCAGCTTTTCAGGGAAAAAAATGTTGATTTTAAAAAATATACTGAAATAAATGTCTATTTAAAATTTTACAGTTATTCTGTATTGCAAAACAAACAATTAGTAGTAACCACAACAGAAATTACTATTGGAAGATAAAGTTCTAACAAAAGAAAAGATACCATTTCTAACTCAGCAATCTCTCTCTATAGTTCTTTCCCGTTCTCTTGACCTAATAACTAACTGGGAAAATTCCAGTTGTATCTTCTAACATGGAGTAATGAAACAAACAACTGTTGAAACAGTTATCACCATTCATCCCAATACTCCTGATTTATAGATCATCTTAATTTACGTTTTCGTCACACTATTTCAATTCTGACTGTTACCATCAATGTTTTTAGATTATTTTGCTTCAGAGCTCTCTCAGCCTATTTGGAAAATTATGGATCGGCACGTTCCCATGCATGCTTTACCTGAAGAAATCCAAAAGGTATGATGTTGTGTCATTACAGCCTAACAGTAGGAGCATTTAGCAGTTAGCAGATTCTAAAACCTCAGGGAATGAATTCAGAGGTTTTATATATATTTTGTCACAGGATCTGAATGAATTGTTGGAGTGGGAAAGGGAATCATCGCAATGGGCAGAATTGTAGAATTCGATTATGTATGAAGGATTTTGCTCCTATGAAATAACACAGATTTATAATTCTAGAACAGTATTTGACCAGGTGGTTGTGGAGCCCTAGTGAGAAGAAGGGCCCGTGTTTATAAGTTTTTGTGATGCTAGGTTTCCAAGTCTCTACATATTGCAGTTTAACCCATGTTAATTTCTGCTACTTACTGTGTGCCAAGCACTGTTTTAAGCCCTTTTGTATACAGTTGATCCTGGAACAATGCAGGTTTGGACTGTTTGGGTTCACTTGTATGTGGATTTTTTTTCAATAAATATATTAGAAAACTTTTTGGAGATTTGCAATTATTTGAAAAAGCTCATAGACAAACCAGGTAGAAATATCGAAATATCGAAAAAATTAAGAAAAAGACAAATGCATATAATATATGTAGACATTAATCTGTTTTATTATTTATTACCATAAAATATATACAAACCTATTATAAAAAGCTAAATTTATCGATACAGACATAAACACCTACAGATTGTACCTGGTACCATTTAAAGTCGAGAGAAATGTAAACAAATGTAAAGATGCATTACAAATCATAGCTGCATAAAATTAACTGTAGTACATACTACTGTAATAATTTCATAGCCACCTCCTGTTGCTATCATAGTGAACTCAAGTGTTGTGACTCTCTGCTTAAAATGCCATGTGAGGATAATCTCTGTGAGCAGATGATCTCTTGTAGTGATCTCTTACAGTTCTTGTGTGTTTCTTCATAGTGTTTGGTACAATGCTGTAAGCCTTGATTTAACACTAGGGGACCCACAGGAAGTACCAGTAGTGATGCTGGAAATACTTTCAAGAAGCAGAGAAAAGTCATGACATTACAAGAAAAAGTTGAATTTCTTGATATTCACTATAGATTGAGGCCTGCAGTTGTGGTTGCCCATCATTTCAAGATAAATGAATCTAGTGTAAAGACCATTATAAAAAAAGAAAAGGAAACTTGTGATGCCATAGCTACAGCTATGCCAGCAAGCCCCAAATCCGTGTACTTTTTGTGAAATAACTTTTTATCTCATATTGAAAATGCAGCTTTTATGTAGGTGCAGAATTGCTATAAGAAAGGCATGCCTATAGATACTAACATGATTTGAGAAAAAGTGAAGTCATTCCATGGAGTAGTGAGAGGTCTGGAATGTTGGGGGTGGAAGAGATTGGGAAGCTGGAAATGGAATAGGAAATGTAGGCTAGAGTCAGGTTTTGGAGGATTTCAGATACGTTGGATTTTAACTCGAAGAGCAAAAGAAACAAAACCAAAGTCATTATATGACAACTTAAAGCAAAAGGAAGGTGAAGGAATTGAAACTGGATAATTTAATGCCAGCAAAGGATGGTTTGGTAATTTTTGACAGAGATTTGGCTTAAAAAAAAAAAAGTCAAAATAACAGGAGAAATAGCTTCTGCCAACTAAGAAGCAGCAGGCAAATTCCCAGATGCCGTTAAGAAACTCATTGAGGAGAAAGAATATCTGCCTGAACAGGTTTTTAATGCAGATGAAAGTGCTCTATTCTGGAAAAAAGTGCCACAAAGGACATTTATTAGTAAGGAAGAGAAGCAAGCACTAGGTTTTAAGACAGGAAGGGATAGACAAACTCAACTCTTTCGTGCTAATGTAGTCAGGTTTATGATCAGGGCTGCTGTTATCTATAAAGCTGACTCCTGAACCTTGAAGGAGAAAGATAAACACCAGCTGCCAGTCTTTTGGTTGTACAACATGAAGGCAGGAGAACCATTTTTCTTGATGGGTTCCGCTGATACTTTGTCCTTGAAATTAGGAAATACCTTGCCAGTAAGGAATTGCCTTTTAAAGTTCTTTTGTTATTAGACAATGTCCCTGGCCACCCAGAACCCCATGAGCTCAACACTGAAGGTGTCAAAGTGGTCTACTTGCCCCGAAACACGACTCTAATTTAGTCTCTAGATCAGATGATCACAGAAACTTTTAAGGCTCATTGCACATGGTACTCTCTAGAGAGGATTGTCAGTGCTGTGAAAGAGAACCCCCAAAACGAGAACATCCTGAAAGTCTGGAGGATTACACCATTGAAGATGCCATCATTATTATAGAAAAATCCATGAAAGCCATCAAGCCTGGAATGATAAATTTATGCTGGAGAAAACTGTCCAGATGTTGTGCAAGACTTCACAGGATTTCTGACAGAGCCAGTCAAGGAAATCATGAAAGAGGCTGTGGATATGGCCAAAAAAAAAAAAAAAGGTGGGAAGTGGAGAGTTTCAAGATACAGATCTTGGAGAAATTAAAGAGCTAATAGACACTATACCAGAGGAAGTAAGAGAACAGAAGATGATCTAAGAAGATGAGCACTTCTCAACCAGTGCTGGACAGTGAGGAAGAAGACACAGAAGAATCAGTGCCAAAAAACAAACTGACATTAGGCAATCTGTCAGGAGGTTCTGATCATTCAAGACTGCTTGCTTTCTCTCTTTCACTCTCTCTCTTTGGATTGGGAATTACCTGCTGCTTTGGATCAAATTTACTTCTGCTCCTGCCACTGATATAAAAAGAGTTAACGGTATTTAGCTGTATGTTTTATTTTTGTTTTATTTCCCTGAGTCACATGGGAACTTTTTTTTCCTACCCTGTCCTTCCCATGTTGAGCATTTCCCAAAGGCAAAGATCATTTCTTTTTTTGGCCATCTCTGAGAGTAGGAACTAATCCTTCCCTCATCACTCACCACACTCAATCCAAATAGGAAGTCTTTAGGAATGGCAACAATATCTTTGAGTCCTCTTACAACTCAGGTGCAGTTAGTCACAGGAGTGAGACCTAGGGACTGAAACATTCAGACAAGACTGCTTTTGACTTTTATGACATAGACCCTTCTATGATATGGACACTGAAACAAAAACAAATGTTGGAAGAAGGGTTGGTACTGTGTAGAAACATTTTTAGAGAAGTGAAAATGCAAAAAAGACAGAAATGACAGTGTATTTCCTCAATGCTACACATAGTGTGCCTGTCTCTGCTATCTTCCCTTCTCCCTCCCTGCCACACCTGACACAAGAGCCACTTCTCTTTCTCAGTCTATTCCACATGAAGATGAAGATGAAGATCTTTATGATGATCCACTTCCACTTAATGAATAGTAAATATATTTTCTCTTTTGATTTAATATTTTCTTTTTTCTAGCTTACGTTGTTTAAGAATACAGTATATAATACATATAGCATATAAAATATGTGTTAATCAGCTGTTTATGTTATTGGTAGGGCTTCTGATCAACGGTGTGCTATTAGTAAATAAGTTTTGGGGGAATGAAAAGTTATACATGGATTTTTGAGTATGTGGGGGTTGATGCCCGAATGCCCACATTGTTCAATGTTCAACTATGTATCAACTCATTTAATCAGGTTAACAATTCTTCACAGTTTTTATGCTGTTCACCTCCCTGTTACTTCATATCTGTCCTCAGGCACAAGCATTTCTTCCATGTTTAGTTTGACAATCCATACATTATTAATAGTATAATTTTTAAAATATCTCTGAAAATTATGGACTTAAATTGTGAGTGCAAACCTCAAATCTTAGCTATAGTTAATAATTCAGGTTTCTCAGTAAATCTGCAGTCAACTCTTAATTAACTCCTGGTCTGTTACATTTTGATTAGAAATTGCAGTCAACTCTCAACTCTCAACTATGCTTTTTCTATTGTGCATGTTGCTTTGGGCTGCCTGTTAGCATTAATCATACCATGATTTAACTTGATGCTTACTGCTGCCGCCTGTCCTTCAGATTTATGTGAACTGCAACCTAGCAGGAACTGGAAGGGAAGTCCAAATGCAGAAAAAAACCCTTTTAAATCTTTGCCTTCAATTCTCTTCACCTTTTAAGTTAGGTATAAAATAATAAACACAGAGAGGACTCAGCTGTGCTTATGCTCACCTGAGAAATGGTGCTTATATATGTTTGAAGACACGGAATATCTTTCTCTTGCCCTGAACTGAGTTCCTTTTATGTGCTAGCCTAGATGTTATAGAGATTAAAAGAAACAAAGCAAAACAAAAACAAATCTACAAGAAACAGTAGCTGCACTTCAGACCCTAATCACCTGTCTAGAAGAGGATATATAATGACATGAAAAAGAATCGTCTACAAGACAGTGTATAATTTAAGTGCTAAATAAGATAGCATCTGCTGTGAGGATGGAGAAGGTGGGGAGAGGAATCCTTGCATATTGGGATGGTCGTTGGGGCATCTTTATGTGGAAGGTAGAACTGGAGTTGGCTCTCCAGGGCTGAGTATTTCTATAGACAGCGGGTAAAGCATCGTAGGTCACAGGGACAGAAGCTTTCTGGTGAGAAAGAACTGGCCAAATTAGAGAATATTTAACAGCTTCAATGTTTTGAAAATATAAAATGCTGATTTGTCTTGATAAGGTTTTTTGTTTTGTTTTGTCTTTTACCTCTGGAGTTTGTGCTTTCGGGATATTCCCTCTGGGTTGATAAGGTTTTTATGAGAGTTGTAGAGTGTTTTCTCTCATGTTTAAGGTACTTTTATAAAATGCAAAGGATTTATATAATCTGAGGAGAAACCAGAATATTTTTAAGGCACTTTGTAAATACATTTTTAAAATGTTAAAACCAAGCATTTCATAAATCTATGGTTAGACTAAAGCACGAGTGGCAGGCTGCTAGGCTGTATAGGAGAGGCTCAGCTGCCGAAGGCCCTGGATGAGTATGTTGGTTGTAGCTTGTCTTGCCCAATGTTTAGTATGTAAAATGCAACTCAGCACTTTTTCAGACCTGTTAAATACATTTATACAACAGATGATATGCTTGCTATGTGCCAGCCACTGTTCTGGGTGCTTGATTATGAAGCAATCAAAATGTGTATATGCATCTCAAAGCTTATAAAATCAATTTTAAAAATAAACATTTACTTTCCATAACTTCTTACTTATATTTGATTTGTCTAATTTATCTCTATTTTAACTTGTTTAATTGCCTAGTTATCAGGCAACATTTCTATTTGGTCAGCTTGTGTATATCATTCTATGCAGAATAGTGTTAGTGATACAGATATATAGCTTATAGTAGTATCAGGAATAGTTCAGATTAGAACCATTTCATTTTTAAGATGAAGAAAACAAAGAATTTTTTCAACATAGCTTAGAAATTATACTCTATTTCTGTATTGGAGAAAAATGGACTTGAGGTAGGTGGATCAGTGTGCAGTGACAGGTCTTTCAAAAGCTTTTTTTCCCCCTTTCTTGTTCTGTTAACTTTTTGTGTTACTTTTTGTGCTTGGCTCTCCTTTCTAGAGAGTCCCTGCTGTGTTTCCTTTTTTTTCCCCTCCTATGTATAGGCAAAGAAGGCTGGTGTAGAAATCAGGGAAGAGAAGGTGAGGGGAGCCTTTTCTAGTTCTTTCTGTAGTTTTTCCTATGTTATACGGAAATGGATAGTTGGTACATTAGAACATGAAGATGGTTGTACTACACTGTACTATTAATAGCAAAATGAGTGCAAAAGGAAAGTTACAATAACATATAAAGGTGGTGTAGGAGATGGCCACCAAAGAGGAAGTTTAGAGAAGGATGGTGATGACAGTAAGCTATGGTTGGAGAATCCATTGCCTGATTAGAAGGCTAAGATAGCTAAATCATCTTCTCCTGGTTTCATCTCCCCAGGGAATCTTAGGGAAGGAATAAGATAATCTTTGATTCTCACTACCAAGTCTTTTGCTTTTCAACAAATTTCTGACTGAGCATAGAACACTTGTCAGACTTCTATCTCCTTAAGTGGCAGAACATGCAAAAGCAGCCCATGGGCTGGAGAGCAAAAATCACATTTGTCCCCTTTGTCCACTACTGAACTCTACTTCTGTATGTACTTAGACTGTATCTCTAAATATACTCTCTTTCAAGGCTGAACTGACTTCTACCTGTCTCTGTCCTCAGATAACTGACAGCATTGCTAGAATTTTCCTCTAGTATTCTGAAAGTGGAATGCACTTGTAATGATACTACAGTTCTGGGTTTAGAATGTTATTGCCACAATTTAAAACTAAAACAACACTTAGATCAACAAAATAATGCTATCGTATATTTCCTTTCCTCATGAATGCAATATGGACTCCTCTTTTTAGAAAAGAGCAATGAACAATTTTCCTTTTGCTGTTTTTTGTTTGTTTGTTTTGTTTTGCTAGGGGACGTATGCAAAAGTCAAAACAACAGCAACAAACTAGTGGAAAAATCAGTTAGTTTGCGAAAGTGAAACTGATCTCTTGTATTTTAAAATGGTGACAAAATAAACACTTGTAATAGAATTTTAGCTCCAGGAGATCTTTATTACCACAGGACACAAAGTAAAATAAAGAAACCAGAGTTGTTTATTTTGCAAAACAGAAGTGGCGATGCAAGGATTGGAGAGCACACTGTTCTTTCTGGGATAACAATCCCTTTCCCCAGCAGTAACAGCTCATTTTGTCCTGTTTCAGTAAAGTAATTTTAGTACTTTGGAACTTTGAAATTTATTCAGAATAACAGTTTTATATTTCCAAGCACAGATTGTCATTGCCAGAAAAAATAAACTTAATTTTCCAGGTCATTTTGGGCCACTGTGGCTAGGTTCAGATTTTGTGTTCAGTTAAAGCAGAGAAAAAGGAAAAAGAAAATAGTCATAGAAATGTTAGAACTTAGCATCCTGGGAAAATTGGGATATGTGTGTGTGCATGTATAAGTGTGGTATGTGTTTAACAATTGCAGTTTTGGAATCCTATGCCAAAAGAAATAGGAAGCTGTATAATTTTGGGAGATACTATTCACTTAATATTGTGACCTGAGGAAGTTAATCAAGAAAAAGTTTTTCACAGTCTTACTGTGAATCTTGAAAAATCTACAGTTTGATACTTTGCGGTCAAAAATATTTTTGCCGACTGATCATCGAAGGTCATATTTTATTAAGGGGGTTCCCTAGTAGAAAAATAGACATTAGAGGAAATACACTTTGGAAGCATATTTAGATAGACATAGGTATGTCATGAGTAATTTATTTATATATTATAAAGCCAACATTTCTGATATTGCTCAACAAAATGTCTTTATAGATTAATCACTAGTGTTTTAGTCCCAGATTGATTTCTTTTTAGGAGTAAACTTTTTATGTTGAGATAATTGTAGATTCACATGCAGTGCAAAAAATAATGACCAAGCGATCCCATGTGTCTTTCCCCCAGCTTCCCCCAGTAGTGACATCTGACAAAACTAAAGTACAATGTCATAAGCAGGATATTGACAATCAATACAGTCAAGATATGGAAGAGTTTTGTCACAATAAGGATTTCTCATGTTGTCCTTTATAGCCACATTCACCTTAATTTCACCAATCTCTTCCTTTCCCCCAGTCCATGACCCCCTGGCAACCACTGAGCAGGCCTCTAATAATTTTATTTTTCAAAGATGCTTTACAAATGGAATCTTGTAGTATGTAGCCTTTTGGGATTAACTTTCTTCACTCTCATTCTCTGAAGCTTCATTTAGATTGTTGTGTGTATCTGTAGTTTATTCCTTTTTATTGTTGAGTAGTATTTCATGGTGTGAATGTACCAGTTTAATCATTCACCTACCTATTGAAGGGCGTGTTTTTTCTCCCCCAGTTTTTGGCTATTACGCATAAAGTTTCTATACACATTTGTTCATGTGAACATATATTTCATTTTCCTAAGATAAATGCCGAAGAGTTCAGTTGCTAGTTCAGTTGCTAGTCTGTATGGTAGTTATTTTTTATTTTTTTGAGAGACAGGGTCTTGGTGTCTCCTAGCCGGGAGTGCAGTGGCACTTTCATGGATAACTGCAGCTTCTACCTTCTGGGCTCAAGTGATTCTCCTATGTCAGCTTTCCAAGTGACTAGGATCATGAGTGCAGCCCCCACGCCCCGGCTGGCTTGCTTGCTTGCTTGCTTTTTCTTTCTTTCTTTCTCTCTCTCTCTTTCTTTCTTTCCTTTCTTTTCCTTCCCTCCCTCCCTCCCGCTCTTCCTCTTTTTCCTCCTTCTCTTTTCTCTTTCTTTCCTTTTTTCTCTCTTTTTCTTTCTTTCTTTGAGATGAGGTCTCGCCGTGTTGCCCAGGCTGGCCTCAAACTCCTGGCTTCAAGCAATTCTCCAACCTTGGCTTCCCAAAGTTCTGGGATTATAGGCATGCCCAGCTGTTTTTTGAGTTGGAGTCTCACTCTGTTGCCCAGACTGGAGTGCAGTGGCCGCTCCCAGCCACCGCAACCTCGACCTGCTGGGCTCCGGCGATCCTTCCGCCTCAGCCTTCCAAGTGGCTGGAACTACAGGCACGCGCTACCATGCCCGGCTGCTTTTTGATTTATTGCAGAGATGAGGGCTCGCCAAGTTGCCCATGCGGATCTCGAACCCGCGGGCTCAGGCAATCCACTCACCTCAGCCTCCCAAGGCGCGGGATTACAGGCTGAGCCACCAAGCCCGGCAATGTTTAGTTTTTTAAAACACCACTAAATTATTTTCCAGAGTTGCTGCAGCATTTTACCACAACATTTGATGATGTCAGGAACCTGTAGTGATATCTTATTATGGTTTAATTTGCATTTTCCTGATAGCTAATAATGTTGATATCTTTTCATGTGCTTACTTGTCATCTTTATATTCTTTTAGGTGAACTGTTTCTTCCTGTCTTTTGCCTGTTTTCTAGCTGGATTTTTTTTTTTTTGACTGTTGAATTTTAAGAATTCTTTATATAGTCTAGATACTGGTCAGATATATATTTTTTTTCCTGCTCTTTTCATCCTCTTCATAGGATCTTTTGCAGAGCAAAAGTTTTAAATTTTGATGAAATCCAGGTTACCAAATTTTGTATTTATGGATGTTTTGGTATCAAGTGTAAGAACTCTTTGCAGAACTCTAGAATCTGAAGATTATCTGCTGTTTTTTTTTTCTCCTAAAATTCTATTATTTTACAGTTTAGTCTATGATATTATAATAAGGTAGAAGGTTTAGGTTTTTTTGTTTTGTTTTTTTTTTTAACCTATGGGTATCAGCTCATTTTTTGAAAAGACTGTCTTTCCTTCACTGAATTGCTTTTTCACCCTTGTCAAAAATCAGTTTGACATATTTACGGGGGTCTATTTCTGGATTCTCTATTCTCTTTCATTGGTCAATGTGCCTTTTCTCCTACCAATACTATACAATCTTGATTACTGTAGCGATACAGTTTGTTTTGAGATCAGGTAATGATTTTATCCACTTTATTATTTTTTTCAAAGTTATTTTAGCTAATCTAGTTTCTTGGCTTTCCATATAAATTTGAGACTAATTCCACTTATATATTTTAAATCCTGAGATTTTGTTAGAAATAGTATTAACCAATTTAGGAAGAATTGCTATCTTTACTATTTTGCATCTTCCAAACCATAAACATAGTATGTCTCTCCATTTGTTTAGATCTTCTTCAATTTATTTCATCAGCATTTTGTAGTTTTCAGCATACAAATCTTGTATATATTTTGTTATATCTACACCTAAGTATTTAATTGGGGGGGGAGCAATTGTAATTGGTATTGGTTTTTGGTTTTTTTTTGGTATTGTTTTCAGTTTCCGTGTCTGTGCGCTCACTGGATGTATACAGAAATGCAATTGATTTTTCTTTCTGTTTTTTTGAGTCTGGTCTCACTTTGCTGCCTAGGCTGGGGTGCAGTGGTATAATCATGGTTCACTACAGCCTTGACCCCCAGGACTCTGATGAGTCTTCCACCTCAGCCTCCCAAAGTGTTAGGATTACAGGCATGAGTCACTGTGCATGGCCACAATTGATTTTTCTGTCTGTATCTTGAAACATGCAAACTTACTGAACTTATTAGTTCTAGGAGTTTTTTTTTTTTTTTTTAATAGATTTGCTGGGATTTTTCTATGTAGGCAATTATGTCATCTCAAATAAGGACAGTTTTATTTTTTTCCTTTTAATATATATGCTTTTTATTTCCTTTTCTTGTTTTATTGCTTTGACAAGATATTTTAGCACTATATTGAATAAGGGAAGTGAGAATAGACATCCTTGCCTTTTTCCAAACCTTAGAGGAAGAACACTCAGTCTTTCACTTTTAATACAGCTGTAGAGTTTTTTGTAGATACCCTTTACCAAATTGATTTTTAAACTGGTAGTGCTGCAAGTTGATGTAATGATAAAGAAAGGTCCTAAGCCGGGCTCGGTGGCTCAGCCTGTAATCCCACGCCTTTGGGAGGCTGAGGTGAGTGGATTGCCTGAGCCCGCGGGTTCGAGACTCGCCTGGACAAGCGAGACCTCATCTCTACAATAAATCAAAAAATTAGCCGGGCGTGGTAGCGCGTGCCTGTAGTTCCAGCTACTTGGACGGCTGAGGCAGAAGGATCGCCGGAGCCCAGCAGGTCGAGGCTGCGGTGGCCGGGAGCGGCCACTGCACTCCAGTCTGGGCGACAGAGTGAGACTCCAACTCAAAAAAAAAAAAAAAAAAA